>JAJJKT010015913.1:0-10015 GCA_023805755.1 Eremoplastron rostratum | reverse complement strand
CCAATCCCCATATTCACCATTTAAAATCAACAATAATTTTATTTAATTTATTATTAATAAATACTATATCATTAAATTAAATTATTTTTAATTAATATTACCTAAACTATATAATGAAAATTATTCTTTAGATTTGTTAAACATAAGATAAAATTCTGTACATACATTTATATCATTGGTTCTAATATATTTTCTAGAATTATCTTTTAAATAAAATATCAAATCAATATTTGTTTGATTAGGTTCTTTATGAACTTCTATTCTATTAATATGGCTTAATTCAAGTTTAAAAACCACTTCTTTGGCTTGATATACTACCATAATATATTTATTAGTTAATATTAGAGTAGAAGCAGAATTTTGCAATCCTGGACTTATATATGTAAATACTTTATAATGAACTATTTCTTGACCTGAATATTCTTTTAAGAAATCCAAAATAGTTTGAATTGTAGATTTATCTTCATCATAAGATTTTAATCCTTCAGACTTTTGAATAGTTCTGGGATATCTAAATCTTTCTGATTTTAATTTTGGATTAAAAACATTTGCAGTATTTTTAAGTCCGACAAATAAATTATTTGCTATTCTAAACCCTGCAGTAAAAGGTGACACTGCAGCTCCTACTAATCCAGAACCTAAACCTAAAAAGAATCCCTTAATTCCCTTTTTCTTTGCTCCTTCATAAGTTTTAAAGAAAATGCCCCCTATACCTTTAGATAAATCTACAACACCTTCTTTTAATCCTTTAAATAATCCATCTAAGACATGTTCCGGTTCTCTTTCTTCTAATTGTTGAACTGCTTGAGTTCCTTGTAATGCTTCACATGAAGCTAATAAAGTTCCAGTTATTTTACCCACTACATCGAAAGAGCTCGAAATTACAGTAGATATAAAAGTGCCAAAGCCAATAGCAATTCCAGAACCAAATCCTAATGGTCCATTAATTAAACCTTTTCTTGGAGCTTCTATTATCTGCATAAATCCGTCTCCAATTGCTGATGCATATCCAGTTGGATTTCCCAAAATATCTAAACTTCCTATAATATTGAATAACCTTCTTTTTGCCTGACTCATATAATTATTTGTTAATTGTCCTGAAAGGCTCCAAATATCGGTGAATACATCTGTATATAATAGTGATGTAAATTTTAAATGATAATCTGTTATATGGGTAAAAACATTACCTATTGCACTTATTATACCCATCAAAAATCCAGGTAAGAAATTTCCAAATCCTTTTAAATCAATTCTAGTAGAAATAACTATATCTAATGATCCTATAGCTATATTTTTAATAAAGAACATCCAATAATTTTCAGAATCATATATAATTTCTTCAGGGAATGTGGATATTGATAAATCTAAAGCAGGATCGTAAAATTCTGGATCATATATTAATTCATCTTTTTTATTGGCTTCTTCACCAAATAAGGACTGAATTAAGTCATCTATTGAATTATATTCTTCATGTGGTTCTGGAGTTACTAAGAAGAAATCTATTTCAGGCATAATTTCATTGTATAAATTTAATAAACTCATTAATTGATTTTGTGTTATATTTAATTTGAATGGTTGAATAGTAAAATCTAATTGTGGGAATTCATCTGAAGATATTTGAGTAAGAGGATTTGTAGTTGTATGATAACTTATAATTCCTTGGAAAATAGGAATAATTTCTTCATTTTTTTGATTAGATTCTTCTTCAGATTGAGGAGTTATTTGCTTTACTGGAATGATCATACTTTTAAAGTTATCTTCCAAGCAATAATCTATTTGGAAATTTTTAAGGATAAGTTTAATGTTTGTGATTGAATGATCACAATCATCTTTTTTAAAAGTAAACATATTACCATCTATTATACCTCCAAATGATGATATATAAAATATTTCCTTTGGCTCATTGCTTATTATAGATAAACCTAAACCTTTTGTAGTCATTTTAAATTTAGTATTATAGGACTTTTTTTTGCCACTAAGAACTTGAAGGAAATATCCTCTATTTTTATTTTTTACATCCTCATTTTTTATTATTAATTTTCTTGTTTTATTATTTTCTATAATCGTCTGGAAATAGAATTTATATCCTTTTGAAACACCTTGCTCCTTAATACTAAATTGTTTTTTAATAATTTTTATTTCATTTAAATTTATTTCAACATTATTCTTGTCTAGCATAGCAATTAATTGTTTTTCATTTTTAAGAGAATCACCCCATACATATGGAATAGATTCATTTCTTTCTAAAGTGAACATTTCTTTATAAAATTCATCTTTTTTTTGTTTGAAAGTAATTCTATGTTTTGATTCATTAGATATTAAATATTGAGGATACTTTGGAGGGAATAAAACTATATATATCAATCCACTTGATGATGATTTAGTAATATGAACTAATAAATAATTTTGGTAATTTTGTTTAAAAAGAATATATTTTCTTGGTTTCATCTTTTTTTCTTCTAATTTTTTATTTTTCTCTTCCCATCTTTTTTTTCTATCTTCTTCAGGGGATAATTCTTTCTCTTTTTCTTTTTTTTGTACTTCATTTTTTTCATTATTTATATTGTTACTATTAGTATTAATAACCAATTCATCATCTTCTTCAAATTCATCCATTTTTGAAGGTTCTTCAGACTCATTTTCTATATTTTTTGCAATTTCTTCTTTTTTTAATTGATCTTTCATTTGTTCTTCTTTTTTCTTCTTTTTTTCTAATTTTTTTAATCTTTTTATTTCCTTATCAATTTCTACATTTTTTTCTTCTATTTTTTTTGCCATATCTTCATCTATAGGAATTTTTAAATCTAAATCTCCCATTTCCTCTAATTCAAAGGGGCAAGAATATTCCTCTGAACTTCCAAATTTAATTTGTATCATTTTTTTCATATTTTTATTTGCTTTTAAAGTGTGTAAATTAATACTTTCATTATTTTTTATTATTTTTTTTTCGAATAATTCATTATTATCATTTTTTTCCTTACTTATTTTATTATTGTATTGCTTATATTCAATATCAAATCCTAATTTATTTACAAATAAAAATCTTGGTTCTATAGTAATTAGAAGAGAATTAGTAAAATACCATGAAGTTGGAATACTTATTCCTATATCTAAAATAGTTGTTTTATTTTTGTTATTTTTATCAACAATATTTAATGAACTTACACCAGTATTTCCAACGGTATTAATATTGAATTTTTCTGACCATTCACTTTCTTCTGTTCTTACTTTGAATGCTTGCTTTACATCATTTGTATTGATTATATTTATGGTATGGGGAGATACTTTATAATTAAAGTTATCTAATTGGGCTATATCTTTTTCTTTATTTTTTTCTTTTTCTCCCAATATATATAATAAATAATCTGTTTTATTTATAATTATGCATCTTGAATAAAATATTAATTTTTTTTTATTCTGAAAAGAATGTAAACAATATTCATATTCTCTTTCATATGCTCCAACTAAATTCACATTATTTAGATTATCTTCAAATTTCACATTTAATTCTATGAATTTTTCCTTATTTTCAGAATCATATAACTTAATTTGTTTTATAGAATTTTCATCTTCATCTCCTGATTTTTCCTTGGTATTTATAACATTTTCATTTTTATTATCTAATTCTTTTATATCTAAAATTTCAGAAATAAATTTTTTCTGTTGATAATTTAAAAAAAGTTGTACATTAGTTTTCAATTGGTTTATATCTAAAAATTCCTTTTGTTGTAAAGGTCTGATAGTCATTTCTTTTTCATTTGAACCAAAAAGCCTACATTTAACATTGAAAGGTATCTTGTTCTCTATCATTAAAGATTCATCCAATATAAAAAGATAAGAAAAAGTTTTACAATAAAAATCATTTTTCAAAGAATCTAATAGTATATCAATATTCTTACTTCTTATACTATTATCATTTTCATAGCCTAAAAGAATTTTATTATTTTTTACTGCAGATATTGGCATATCTTTAACAACATCATTAGTACCTCTTTGTATTATTAAATTACTACTTATATAAAAGTTTTTATTATTCTGATTTATTTCTATAATTTTTGAATAATTATCTTTTAATGTTGTTTCTTTTGCTCCTTTGAAATTAAGTGAATTTTCTTCATTATATTTAATAAAATTTGGCAAATTTTGTTTCAAAACACTGAAGTTCTCATATAATAAAGAATATTTATTTTCTTCCTCTTTTAATTTATTATGAAAAGAAACATATACTCTATACATTTTCATTATATAATTAATGGGAATAGATGCTCTTTTGCATGTATTTAAAACAATTTTATTTTTGTTTTCATAATGTTTTATATTTTCATCTTTTGAATTATATTTATTATGAAAATCATTTACAGATATAAATGATAAGCATATTGGTAATTGTAAATTGTTAAATATAAATATATTACTTTGAAAAACAATACTTTTCATATTTCCACTCTGTCTAATTTTCACTAAAATTTCAATCTCATCATTTAATGAGTTTGTATCAATATTCACTCCTTCATTGCCTGTATTTATTTCAGTTTCATTTATAGGCATAATTTCCTCATCAGATAAAATACCTGATAATATTTCGCTATTAGTTCTTTTCATTTCTATTTTTTGCTGTGGATTTAAAGGCTCAGTTTTTATATCTTTTATTTCATCTGTATTTTCTTCATCATTTATTTTTGAGTTATTACTTTTTTTCATTTTAGAATAAATAGCATTTATTTCATCTTTTGCTATTTTTTCTTTTGTCATTCTAAAACTAGTGGTATAATTTGATGAAAAATCATTGTTATATATAGGTACATAACCTTTTAGTCTAAATGAAAATTTATCTTTTTTTATTTTTGCTTGGGCTTCTGAAAGATGTTGGTAATATCCTGCCAATTTTCTTCTACTTATGACTCCTTTTGTATTTTTTTCTGAATCCAATTTTATTTTATATGATTTATTATTATTTATATTCACATCATTATTTTCTGCGGCATCCAACCAACATTCTATATCCATACCAGATAAATTTAAAAATTCAATTGCATTTCTATCACTTTTACTTTTAACTATATCTTCTGAATCTTTTTGCTCTTTATCCCATTTTTCTTCACTTTCTCCAAATTTCTTTAATACTCTATTTAATACATTCATGGAAGTAATTGAAATATTCATATTAAAAATATCATCACTATTAAATAATACTCTCATTCTTGAAAAAGGTGTAACTTGATCAACTTTTAGTTCTCCGCTATATTTTTCTATAATAGGTTCCCAGTTATTAATTCTATCATTATAGAAATTAATTGAAGTATCAAATCTTAATTCAATGTACCATGATAAGCCATTTATGTCATAATCTTTTAATGGGATTTCTTTTCTTGATATACTTTCTAAAATTAAATTACTTATATTTTCAACTGAGTCTGTATTACTATTTGTTATATATTTTATTAAAATTTCTTTTGTTTCAATATTTAATAAAGGAATTAGATATGTCCCTGAATCATCTAAAAATTTGAATGAAAATTTTTCAAAAACAAGCTTAACATCCATCATATAATTTAAATTATCAGTATTGTTTACAACTTTAGCTTGTTTTGATTTTTCTTCTTGCAATTCCTTTTTCTTTTTATCTCTTAATCTTTTTTGTTCTAATTGTTTTTGTTTTATTTTGTATTTTTCAATTTTTTTCTTATTTTTCATTTGCCTTTTCTCTAATTCTTCTTCAGTTAAATTTACTAGATTCACTTCAGCTTCATTTTCATTTATTTTATTAGAATTTTCATTTAAAATATTATTTTCATCATTGCCTAATAATAAATCATTTAGATCTTCATTTTCGTTTTTATTTAATTCTTTTAAAGGATCATCATATTCTTTATACATATCTGTTAAAAATTGAGATAGCATAGGCAAAAATGTCATTATATTTTTTGTTTGTCTAAATCCAATATTAAAAGTAAGAGGTTCAAATATTACATCTATAGCCATTACTGATTTTTCTCTATGTGGTAATAATAAAAATGAATTAATATTTGTCATAAATCTAAATCCTTGAAGCATTTGATCACATATATTTTCTATTGTATAAATACCATTTTGGAAATGAACTATATTAAATCCAATATTTATAAATTTTGCTGAAACTTTCATGTTATTACTTAAATAATCTATTCTAAGCTCCTTTCCTGTTCCATCTTTTGTTATGTCATATTCACTATCCATTAAAGTAGAGCATATGAAATTAAATTTATATCTTAAAACTTTTGTTTTTGATTTAGTATCATCCAAGGGGAATTCTAACATTGTTTCTTTCATTTCAATTTTAACTTTCATATTGCTTTTTTCCCTAGTTTTAGTCAATATTTTCGATAATTCTTCTTCTTTTTTTTTAATTGATTCTTCTGCTTCTTTATCTATATTTGTACTTAGAATATTCTCCTCAAAGTTTTCTCCTAAAGCTTTCAAATCTCTGCTTAAAAGATGTGCAAATTTTTTTCCAAATATTTTCTTTTTTTCTGTTTCTTCCTCTAACATATTAGAAATATCTCCTTCCACTGATAATTCGCTACTTAACATACTTGAAGTATCACTTAAACGATTTGTTCTTTCTTCTAAAATTAAACTTGCACTTAATTTTTTTTCAAATTTCAATTTTTGTTTTAATTTTTCTTTTTTATGTACTTCATCCATATTGGCCAAGATAAGAGCTATATCATCACAACTCTGGCAATACATCCCATAATAATAAGAATAATATTGATATAATCTTGCCATCGCACTCATTGAAAAACAAATTCTTATTTTTTGTAAAGAAATATTTACTTCTTGTATTTTAGTATCTATATCATATCTATATTCTATTATCATAAATTTTTTTTTTTCATTTTCATTTTCTTTTTTTTCTTCTCTTACAAATTCTATTCCTGCTTCTTTTGCCATATTAAATATACTACTTTTACTTCTACTATAATTACTTCCTTCACTACTTTGAAAAGATCTTCTTTCTTTTGAATACATTTGTATCATATCTTGAAATTCTCTATTTATTAAAGATTCCCCTTGTGGATTATCTTTTGAAATTATTAAACTTTCTTTATCTTTTACTCCAGTTGACTCCATTGTTATATCTACATCCATATTTCCCTTTTCGGTCATAAGAACTCCAATATAAAATTGATTTAATTCAAATACTATAAAATCTCTATATTCTTTATCAAAGTCTCCTTTTATATCTGCTATAATTTTTCTTTCTTTTAAAGATATTGACTTCATTAAGCATAATTCTACATTTTCTAAAATAAATTCAAATATTAAATATTTTGGGTCTTCATTATCTTTTAATCTTTTTAATTTAACTTCTTCCTGCTTTTTTCTATTTTCTTCTTCTTCTTGTTTTTTCTTATCTAATTTTTTTGTTTCTTCTTCCTTTTTTCTTTTTTCCTCTTCTTCTTGTTCTTTTTTAGCTTTTTGCCTTTTTTCATTTTCTTCTTTTTCTGTATCTTCTTTATTCTGTTTTTCTTCCAATGCTTCTAGTGGTGTTTTTGCTTCTAAATCATAGGATAATATTTTATTAGTTTTTTGCATTTTTTCTAATAATTCTATGAAAAATATAACTTGAGTATCTCTTAAAATATATTTGCATTTTCCTATTTTTAAATATATTTTCATTTTTTCAAAAAATTTATTTTTTGCTTCAAACATTTGTTCATAAATAAAAGTAACAGAAATATCATCTACTAAATTAAGTCCTTTTGCTGTAGCTAAGCCCTTGAAATCTCCATCAAAATCATCCAATGTAGCCATACAAAATTTTTCTACTTTTACTGTATAAATATCAAATAATTGACTTCTATCTTCAATTAATTCATAGTTTTTGCTTAAATCTTGCCTTGGAGGAAGTGTTGAAGTCATTTCCAAATCACCACATCTAATGAATAAACATTTTCTATTATAATTATCTAAAATATCCTGTGGATATAATATAATAGGACTTTTCATTACTATATCTAAATCTATATTAAAATGTTGATAACCACCACTTATATAATTTGTTTCAAAACCTGATTTTATTAAATTTTGAATTTCTCCTGTACCTACATATCTTTCAGAACCAAATTTACTTATAGTTGTAGCCAAGCTTTCTAATACTTTATTTAAAATATATTGGAGAGTATATAAATTCAAAGTAATAACTAAACGTTTAGTATTTCTAAATTTGAATCTGAAATTAGACTTTTCAAAAATAGGATTATTTTCAAATTCAATATATAAAGCTCCTTGTTTATCTTTTTCATCTTTAACATTTTGATCATCTTTTTGTTCAATAGAAGCCATCAAAGTTTCATATACATTGTCATCCTTTAGCTGATATTGTCTAACAATTATATCATCAATTAGAAGACTGAAAAATTGGCCCTTTTTTCTTATTTCTGCTAAAATATTGAATTTACTATATTCCATTGTAATCATTTTTTCCTCACCCTGTCTATTAATATCAAAGACAACTTTTGGGAAAGATATATTTACTTTATATAGGCAAAAACTATCTGGAATATCTCTTAAAGTATCAACTTCATTTGCAGTATTTTGACTTATTTTTTTTAATCTTTCTTTCACTCCTTCATCAATATTTTCATCAATTAATTTTTGCCTTTGTTTTTCTAATTCTTCTATCTCTTTTTTCTGTTCCTCAGTCGGACCATAAGAAAAATAACTCCAAAATCCTGTACCTCCTTGTAATTGTTGAATTTTTTCATCAATTTTATCGATTTCTTTATCATGAAACATTTTATATTTGGCTGCATCTCTCATTATCTGAATATCTTCATATTTTAAACCATTTTCAACATGGGTCAAAGCAGGTTTTAATAAATTTGCTTGTACCTCATTTTTTTTTGACCCATACTTCGCTTTGAAATATTCTACATAATTTTCTATATAATTCAATTTTTCTGATTCATCAATTACTTTTACATAATATTCTTTAGATAAACCTAATTGATATTTTGCACTAAGATCTTGATATGCCAATAATTTCATAGCAGCTTTAATTTGAACTAAACTCATTGACATTAAAATATCATTTAATTTAATATCAACTGCATATTGAGGACTACCATTTTTTAAATTTTCATTCATTGATAATTTTAATATAAATCCTAAATTATAAACTAAATATTGATGCGATTTCTGATTTTCTATATGTTCATTCATTTCAGATAAACAATAGGTATAATAAGGTAATAACGGACCTAAAAATGATTTTAATTTATCATCTTTTACTTGAGTTTTCTCATTTTCAATTATTTTTGTATAAAAATCCATCAATTTTCCTTCATTTTCATATGTATCTAAATACATTGATAAATTATTCATTTCAACTTTTTTATTATTTATTTCCCCAAAAGGAATTGTCTCTCCCTCTTCAGCTTCATTAAAGTTTTTATCTATTGTTTTTATTTTTATATTTTTAAGTAAAAGACCAAAAGAAAAAGGTATTAAATTATATGAAAGTTCATCATCAAATCTAATACAAATATCTTTTATAATTATTTCTAAATTATTTATTATTTGACTAGTCATTCCAGGTGTTCCCTCATTTTGCAAATTATTAACTTCATTTGTTAATTCCTCTAAACTTTGAAGTTGACTATTTTTATAATATTCCATATTTTCTATCTCTGTCTTTTTATTTAAAGTTTCTAATTTTTTTTGCTTTGCATGAAAAAATACTTTATCTATTTCAACTTTTATTGGATATAAATAAAATCTTGGAAGTGATAAAGATATTTTCATTTTTCCAACATACCCATGAACTAATTCGAAATAAGGTAAATTCATATTTGTAAAAATTTCTGGTTTTATTTTAAGATTAGACATTTCAAATTCTCCACTCCATAAAGATGATTTTGTTTCTTCTTGATTTATTTCTAATATATTGCTTAAATATTTATCTACTATCCAGTTTATGATACTACTTGTCATTTTTATATGATATTAATTAATTAATTTAATAATTTAC
>JAJJKT010015912.1:0-10075 GCA_023805755.1 Eremoplastron rostratum | reverse complement strand
GGTTTTGGCGAGGTTTACGGTATATAAAATGTATGAAAGTCTTAATACTATTATCATTTTATGTTCTCATCTATTTTATTATTTTTTATTTATTTATAATTCTTGATGATTAAAAGTTATCAATGATTATAATAACTTTTTAAAAAATTTATCTATTTTTAATGACAATAAAGAATATAATAAAATCAATAAAAATTCAAGATTTTTCTCAAAAAGATAGTTTTTATTTAAATTTGAATGAAAAAAATGAACAAAAATCTTTAGCACTAGATAGACTAAAAGAATTAATAATAATTTATTCAAAAAGAAAAAGATATGAAAATGGTTCATTAAATGTATATAATGGAGATAAAATATATTATGATTTTGAATCAATAGAAAAAAATCTTTTAAGAGATTTTATTTTAGGTAAAAAATTAATTATAAATTCGCAACGTATATTCATTTTTTCAAACGAGGTATTCGCTAATGAAAGAAAAGATTTGTTATTAAATTTCAAAGCAAAGTATCCACAAGATAAAATAAAAAACGATAAAATTAAAGAATTTGATTTAGAATTATCTAAAATGGAAGAGGAGAACAATTTAGAAGAAATAGTAGAACTATATCGAAACATTATTTATATGATAATATATTTAATATCATATGAGCAAAATGAGAATATATCTTTGAAAGCCTTAGGAAATATTATAAATAAATCAGGATATAAAATTAAGAAATTATTGCTTTCAGATGATTTAAATATTAATAATATTTTTGTTATATATGAAATAGTTGAAATGAAAAGTTTTGAACATTTTAAGGAAATTTTGAAAGATAATCCTAGGTTAAATTCTGATAAAATAAAATTTGACAAAAAAAAAATTGAAAAATATTTTGAAAATGAAGACTTGTTCTTAGGTGAAGAAATTTTAAAAAATTCAATTAAAAAATATATTATGAGATATTGCTTAGGTGATTATGAAAAAAATGAAGAAATATTTAATAATTATAATATTGAAAAAATGATGCTAAAAGAAGATATATGGGATAATGAAATCTTTAAAGATAAAAGATTCGGAGAAGAAAAAGATAAATTAAAAGAATTAAATAAGGATGATAATAATTACTTAGAAAATTATTTCTTATGTGAGATATTTAATATCGGAGATGACAATGGTGGAGAAGAAGAGGAGGAGGAAGAAGAACAAGAAGAATAAATTGATTATTTTAAATATTTAAATGTCTTGTAATAAAGTTTCATTTTGAATATCTTCAGCCTTTTTCTTGAAATCTATTTCTTGACTTCTTTTTTTAACATATCTTAAAATAACGATTACCGCAACAATAAGAATAATTGCAGAAAAGACAATAATCAAAATAATTGCCACGTTATTATCATCATCGTCATCATCATCTTTATTATCATTTTTATCGCTTTCTTTTTTTTCATCTTTTTTGAGTTCAAAGCTTAAATGAGTATTAATTTCCGGTTCTATCATTAGTACAGAATAATCTTTATCATTAGGTTTATTTATTTCATTTTCTACTTTAGTAAATCTAAGATTTTTAAATTCTTTAAGTAAATTATTTGATTGACTATTTGTTATATCAGATTTAGATAATACTGTCTTTTCACTTTGATCATGTATTACAATTGATTTAAGATTTTTCCAATCAATGATCAGGAATTGATCTTTATTGTCAGAAAACTGGAGTTCTCCATCGGCTATATTTTTGAATTCAATAGGAGAAACCGCTAGTATATTAACTTTTTCTAATGTATAAGAATTTTTTCCTTTTGATTCAAATTTAATTGTAATATTATATTCAGAATTTTTTTCAAATGTATAATAGGTGAAATTCATAGGTTTATATCCTAAATTATTTTCATTAATCAAAACTAATGTATTAATATTTGAAAAATCATAATTTGAAATTGATATTTTTTTAGTATAATCTTTATCCAATGGTTTAAAATTGAATTTCAATGAAGGTTCATTTGCATCATCAATATTAAATTCTTTAAATTCAATATTATCTTTTGTTAAATCTAAATCAAATGAATTCTCAGTTTTTAAAATTTCAAATGTTCCTTTAATAGAATTTTCAGAAGTACTTCTTAATAATTGAGTTTCAACTTTTTTAAAAATAATTTCATAAGTTCCACCATTTTTATCATATAAAAAGTTAATAAATCCATCATCATCATTAATTTCAAATGACTTTGTATTTCCATCAGGAAGATAAATTTCAATAATAAAAGATCCACTTTGTTCTAATTTATAATGTAATAAAAGCATTTCATTATATTCTGATTTATCCTTTATTGACAAAGAGAAGTGGGGCTCATCTTTGGATAAATCAAATTCTTCTTTTTCTTCTATGGTTATTTCAGTTGGTCTCTGGTTTTCATCAATAAATTCTTTTGATTGATAAAAGTTTAATTTTTTGTCAAATCTTAGTTCTTGACTTATTATACCTATTACAAATTCATCTTTACTTTCTGGTATAGAATATAAATCAACATCTACATTTATAAATTCATTTTCTCCAATATCATAAATATTTATTATTTTTACTTCATCTGATTTTTCAGTCACTAATTTTGCTATAAAGCATGGATTTGAAAATGTTTTCTTTGTATATTTTTCATTTTTTGGAGCAACTACCACAATATATCTCGTTGAAGAATTTCTATAATTAGAATTGAAATTTATTGTATATAAACTTGAATTTTCCTTTTTATTTATACTGTTTATAGCTAAACTATTAATTTCTTTTCTATCTTCTTTCCAACTTTCATCCTTCATATCTTCATCAAATTCATCAATAAATGAATAAGCAAATACAAAATCTTCTTCAGATTCGAATCTTAATTTTGTTGTTCCCTCTTCTAATTTACCTTTGATTATTTTTTGTTGTCATTAAATTCATTAACCTTTTATAGGGTTTCTTGATAAAATATATAAAACAATTTTTTCCGTTTTTATTCCATTTTATCAATGAAATTTTTTCAAAAGTTAAGAGATTCTTCTGTTTCATGCATTGATTGAGAGATCATTTTTATTGTTTGTGGTACCTCACAATATATCACTTGATATTGAATTTCTTCTATTTCTAAACTATTAAACTTTCTTTATTTATTAAATCTATAATATAAATTTGTTAAGGCTATTTTTTCTTTATTTTAAATGAATTGTAACATTTTTAATATGAATATAAAATACCTCAAAATTCTTTAAGGAAATTCCTTAAATAAAAATTTTTTATACTTAAATCCAGGATTGCCCTTGTCAAAATTTAGTAAATTTGGAGAATTAAATGACCAATTTGCAAAGGGCAATTTATAAATTTTGAGACGTACTATTCCTAATAAAGTACTATATTTATAATATCTTATATGACAAATTTTGATGATAATTATATTTTAATATTTTTATTTTTATAATTTTTTTATTGAAATAAAATTATATTATTTAAAAGGCTATAATTATTTAATACTTTAAAGGCGGGACAACGACCTTCCAAATTAAACCCTCATTCTCCATAAATTAAGCATAATTTCACATTTTATTTTTTTCTAAATCATAAAATTCTCCAAATTTAAAGCTGAGCTAATTAAAATTTCAGAAAAAATTAGACCGATTTTTTGGCTTTCAAGGTAATAAGTCTTTTAAGTTTATTGAAATTAGATTAATTATCAAACTTTTTTCTGAGTCGCTTTTTTGGATTGAATTAAATGTATATTCATTATTTGGAGGATTAAGATTTGTATCTGATATTCAACGGTGGCCTCTTTTTGTGAATTGAAATAATATAAATATAGTTTTTCATCATCAATTAATTTTTCTGTTAATTTTTCATAAATATTTTCAATATAAACTGTTTTGTATTCATCATTATCATCTTCAAATTGTTGTTTTTCTAAACTAAATAGATCAGCACTATTATACCCCTTAAATCCAAAATCAATCATATAACTTGCTTCTCTAGGTATTTTGAATTTATAATTTTTTCCTTTAATGTTTTGATCTATTTCTAATTGTTTTCCTTCCTCAATTAATTTTGAATAAAAGTAAACCATAGCATTATTATTTGATTTAATTGTTAAATTTTCTCCTGTGAAATTTCCTTTTAATTTTGAAGAATTTAACATTAGAATTAATTTATTTCCATCATAAATTGAAACTTCTGCATTAAATCCAGGTTCTAATTTAGCTAAATATTCTCCTTTTAAATTCAAATTATAATCAACATCTTTTTCTAAATATCTGGCAGCATTATTGAAATCCATATCTATATAAAAGTTAGGAATAGGATTAATTGCTTTACTATCAGAAAATCGTTCAATATCTAAATAAATATCAAAATAAGAATTATGCCCTAAATATCCGGATAATAATTTAATATCTTCTAGCTTAATAATTCTATTAAATAAAGATTTTTTATTTTTACATGAAGAAATAGGCTTTGTTAATAAAGAATAATCACTTTGTTCTTTTAAATCTACATCACATTCAAATAATTCTGTACCACCATAATATTTCTTAATATATATAATTATTTTTTCTTTAATATCAGAAAAGTATAAATTAATGAAATCATAAAATTCATTTAAATCAGAATTTATTCTCATATTTAATGGCATGATATCTTTTAGACTAAGTCCATTTCTTTCAGTATTTAAAGTTTTTTCCTTATGCTCTAAATAATCTATTAAACATACTAAATTGCTCTTTAAGTTGAATAAATTATTACTATATTAGTCTAATTTTTAACCCCGTCTTTATTTTACCCATTCCTGGGTTAAAAACAAAAAATTCAATAAAAGTATTAAAAATAATTTAAACATTATAAAAATACTTATTTTTCCATATTTAATAGAATACTATTATCCTTTGAAAAGGTTTATGATTTTGAGAATTCAAAAATTTATTTTTCCTTTTCAAGCAATATTTTAAAACGTTATTAATAACAAAAGATCAAAATTGATATTTTTTTAATGTTTTATTTATTTTAATTATTTAGTTCTGGAGAATCTGGAAATCTGAAAGTAGCTTAAATTTCCAGGATTATTTATTGAGCTAATTTAACTTTTTCAGAAAATTTTCCAAAATTAAAATAATAAATTGATTTATCTATCTTTTCAAAATTTTCTTGATTAAGGTGAAGTTAAAGATTAAAATTTGTTATTATAAAGTTATTATGAAGAAACCTTAGAAAATTAATATTTTTAATAACTATTTTTTATCTTTATAAATGGTCGAAATATTTATAAAACACTTTAGAGGTTAAATTTTTAAAAAAATTTCTTCTAATTTTTACTCCCCTCAAAAAGGGGAGAAAGGGTTAAAAATTAGGCAAACAAGGTATTAACTTTTTCAAAGTTTTCCTTATAATTTAAAATACTGTTTACCCATAATTTTTACTCTTAAATAAACTTTATTAAAAATTTAAATAATAAATAAATTTCAATATCTTTTTATGGTCATAAAATTTATAATATTAATAAATCATTGTGATTAATGGCCAACGCATATGCATATTTTGGCTCATAGGATTTAATTGAAATAATAATATCTTTATCAGTTTTATCAACATATATCATAATAGGATAAGAATTTTGAATCATTAAATTTTATTTTTGTCTTGTGCTATTTAAAGTGAATAATTCCATATTTTTTTCTGGAGATGAAAAAGTTATTAACTTCTGAGAATCTTAATTAATAGGGGAATTTACGGATTTATTCCATATCAAGAAACATCTTCAAAATTTAAAGGAAAATCCTAAATTTCCATTAAATCATCATAATCATAATCTTCACCTTCTTCAGGTATAGCTTGTTCTTCTTCTTCTTTAAATAGGATTTTATTTTTATCATCATCTTCATCTTCATCATCATCATCATCTTCTTCTTCTATATAAATTATGGCATTTTCATTTTGTCCAATATTAAATTCATTGACTTTATTTTTTGATAAGAAATTATCAGCAATTACAGCCTTTGCTTCAATCTCATTATTTTCTGGAACTATAATTACAATTCCATAATTATTTCCAAATATTTCTTCTATTTTAGAATTTATTTTTTGTAATTTTAAAGTATTTAGCTCATTTAAATCAATGTTTTTATTTGAATAAGCAACAAAAGTTGCTTTATCATTTAAAACAGATAAATACAATTTTCTATGTTTTTCTAGATTAAAACTATATAATTGAATATCAGAAAATTGATTTAGTCCACTTTCTTTATCTTTTTGAATCGAATCCTTATAAATTTGAGAAATCGCAAATGTTGGATTACAATAAGAATTATCATATCCATTTTTTCTAGAAAAATGTATTTTTATAGTATAATTATAACCTTTAGAAAAACTGAATAAATCAATATTTTTTTTGCATTCTTCTTCGCTATTATCTTTGCATATTTCAAATGGATTTTCATAATCATTTTCTTCATCATGTTCTTCATATTCTTCCACTACTTTGTAACTAAATAATGCATATTTATCTTCATTTAAATTTTCAACTTTAATAATTCTTGGACCAAGGTTAGAATCTACACAAATTTGTTCATTATAATAATATGATTTTTGATCAAAGTTAATAGTATCAATAACTTTATTAGGAATAAATACAGAAAAATAATTGTCTGATTCTTCACCATCATGCTCATTGCTTTTTGAATGGAATTTTAAATAATATGTTCCTGATTTTTTTAATTCAACTTCAACAAAATTATCATAAGCATTAATATTATAATTTTTTATATTTTCTTCATCACCAAACATTAATTTAAATGTATAAGCACTATCTATAATAAAATCAATTTTTAATGGCATATCTCCCTTATGTTCATAATTAAATTTAAATTGACTTCTTTTATCAAAGTCAAATTTTACTTTTTCTTCGAGATTAAATTCTATTATTTCATTGAAAGTGCTGAATTGATATTCTATTGCTCTATAAAGGAAGAATTCATTATTACTAAGAATATTATAATTAATTATATTAATGACAATTTTATCATTTTCTTTATGATTTAATTTATTTATATCAACGCTAGCTAATATATTTTCTTTTTCTGATTTTTCAATAATTGTTTTCACAATAATTGAATTTGAATTTGTTGCCATCATTTTTCCTATCTGGCAATAATTTGAAAATGAAGAAATAGAATTTGTATAATCGCTTTTTGCTATAATAATATAATATTTATTCAAACAATTTAAATTTTTTTGGCTGAATTCTACTTGAATACGATTTTTTGGGAATTCAATAGCAGAAAACTCTCTTACATGATTTTCATTTGTATTACATGTTTCTATTTTATTATTCATTAAAGAATAAAGAAAGAAAAATTCTTGATCAGATTCAAATGTATGTTCTAAAATTTGATTCTTATTTTTTAAATCAATATTCTTAGTAGGATTTCCATTAATTGTATCTTGGACATTAATATCTCCGTTTGAATTTTTGACATTAAAATTAATTGATTTGCTGCTACAACTATTAAATTGATATATTGCTTTTTTTTTATTTGATACACTTAAAATAATTGAACTATCACTAATTCCATGAATTACTTCAAAATTATATTTATTACCTTCAGTTAATAAATTTGTATAATATACTGGCTGAGTTATCTCAATATTATTATCATTCTTAAAAATAGGTAAATTATTTTCAAAATCATTAAAAATATATATCAAAAATTGTTCTTCTTCATATAAATCATTTGTTAATAACTTATCATATAAATTTTCTATATAAATAGTTGATTCATTTCCTGATAAATAAACTATATCAAAACTATTATTATATAACAAAGGATAACATTCTTTAAATCCAAAATCTTTAGAAATCATTATCTTCTCCTTAATATTAGAATGAATTATATTAAATTTCATATTTTGATGAGGCTTATTTTTATCAAATTCTATCACCTTAATTTTATTTGGATCTTCTATTTTTTTATAAAAGTAAATTAAAGCATTTTTATTTGATTTGACTTTTATATTATCTCCAGTTAAATCTTTAATTACTTTTTTATCATTATTTAACTGATCTTTTATTTCGTTTTCAATTGTGAATGTGACTTCTGCATTTAAAAATTGATTATCTAATTTAATATAGTGATTAACTTTGAAATTTAAAGTATAGATTTTGTTTTCTTTTAATAATTTCGCAAAACCATTAGGATAAAGTGTACTTTCTTGAATATTATCTGAGTCATTTTCTTTTTGTATAAACATATCATAAAAAGAACCATATGAATTAAAATGAGTTATTAATTGGCTTCCTGATAAAGTTATTAATTCATTATTTATTAATTTTGAATCACTTGTCCCAAGAGAATGAATTAATTCATTAAAATCTTCATTTTCAATATTTCTATCTATATTTGTCATATTTTGATATAATTCAAATTCTCCAAAATATTTTTTATTATATAAATAGTATTTTTCATCAAGGTTAAAATAATATGAGAAATTGTATCCAAAATCAATTGAATCAGAAAAAATTCTCATAAAAAAAGAATCCTGTCCAATATTTTTGAAAAAATCATTTAATTTTTTATTATCAATAACATCTATTTTCCACACATATTCCTCTTCTTCTTTTGTTTCTTCTTCTTTATGTTCTTCTTCTTTGTGCTCCTCTTCTTCATCTTCTTCATTAATTATTGATACATCAATTTGTATATTTGCATCTTCATCTAAAGGATAAGCAAATAATAATATTCTTGGCTCTATAATTTTAGTCTCAGAAAATTCCTCTTGATTAAACACACTGTCAAAGAAACATAAAATACTATTTGAAACTAAATTATATTTATGATTTTTATCCCTAATTAAAATTGAAATTAATGTATGTTTTCCTTCTGGAATAGCAAGAGAAGTGGGTTTATCAATATAAACCTCATTATCAAAAATATTAATTGAAGCCTCAGAAAGATCTGCATTATCATCACGTTCAATTTTTATAATTATATATTCATCATTATTTTCATTAGAGCATTGCGTAATCACATTACATGTATTTTCTTCGAAATCTATATTATTGAATTCATCATTAATATTTTCCTTTATATTTTCATTTATAAATGCATAATAATAATTATCAATTTCATATTTAATAAATATTGAAACTTCGTTTATATCTTTTGTATATAATAGATAATAATTTGTATTTATATCATCTTCGAAATATAATTCTGTTGAAGGTCCATAATTAATGTCTTCTTCAAAACTTATTTTAGAAAACTCTGGTAAAGAAAAATAGTAATTGTTATTTCTTTGAATACAATTTAATTTAAATTTATAATTTTTTTTCTTTTGAAGTGTAAGAAGTGCAGATACAGTTAGATATTGACATCCTGCATTGTTATTAACACAATAATATATTAAATTTGTATCATTATAAATTTCATAATCATTTTGATTTTTAACATTTATTAATATGTCTTTTTTGGATTCATCTATAGAAAATATTAATGGAGTTGGAGTAAAATCTTCTTTTTTAACTTCTATTTCATATTTCCAGCTTAAGAATTTACCAATATTTATTTTAATCTCTTTTGTATTATCAATAAAAATCATTTTGGCTGTTTCTTGATTTTCATTATTTATTATTAAAGTAAAATTATTCGAAAGTAACTCTGTTAATTGAGTTAAAGGAATACTATTCCATTTATCTTTAGTAGATTCTTCAGATATTATTTCTGGATTTTCTTCTATAGTGAAAGTTATCTTATCTGCTGAAAATGAAAAAGAAATAAAAGGAGATTTTCCATCTTCATAAGAAATATCTAATGGGAAAATATAGGATAATTTTGTTTCTCCAGGTGGTAAATCAAATTCATTAAACCCTTTTTCTGGAATAATTATGCTTAAGGTAGAAAGAATTGCAAATGAAAAAAATAAAATATAAAACCTTGTTTGATTTATTTTCATTTTTTATAAAATAAAAATATTTTTAATACCTATTATATATCGTAAACCCCACAATAGTCTACCTCTGGAATAATCCCTCTCATTTTTTCTCTGACCTTGGATTTTTCAGGTATCGGAACAGTCCCCCTCCCCAGAA
>JAJJKT010015911.1:0-10115 GCA_023805755.1 Eremoplastron rostratum | reverse complement strand
GAAAATGCCAAAAAATCTTTAATTGAAAAAAGCCTTAATATAAATCTCCCCTTTATTTACATTGTTGGTTGTCTCTATAATAAGAATAATATGGTAATTATTAAATGCTTTAATTTAAATTTGAATTTTTTAAATAATTCATAAATAAAAAATTAAATAAAATAATTAATTTAATTATTTTTTAATCAAAACATATATCTTAAATAAATAAGAAAATTCAAACAATTTAAAATCTCAAATTAATTATTTTATAAATTATAACTACTAATGTCGGAACAAAAGCCAGACAAAGATGATCCAAACGTTAAGGATTATCCAAAAGAAGAAGAAAAAGTTCCAGAAACAAAAAAAAACAAAAACAATATAGATGGTGAAAAGCATTATCCTTCTCTACCACCCAAAATTCGTAATGATGGCCAAGAAGTTGTCCCTTGGACCCAAAATCCTACCAGTGACTTTGTAAATCCATATGGTCTAACTTTAAAACGTAAAAAAAGAAAAAAATCAATAAATTTTGAAAAGCCAAGAGAAGGATGTGCAATTTTACAGCCCAAAGTCAATGAGCCATATGAAGCTATCCCAAGAAGAATTACACGTAAAGAATTATTAAAAAGAGTTCAAGAAAATTTCAGTAAGACAGATGTTGAAACCTTGCTCAAAAATAAATATGATATAGATTTTTCAATTCCAGATAAATCCAAACTACCTTTACCATTTTCGACGATAAATTATATGATATTTATCCAAATGATTACTGGATGAAACAGGCTATAGATAAAGAAAATGGCAAACTTTTAAAAATACCAGCAAAAGCCTTAATTATGGATAAAGAAAAAAAGACTGGACAATGGAAAAGAGTTTTAGTAAAATCATATGATGAAAAAAAAGATACCTTTAGTGCTGATATTGAAGGAGAAGACATAAGTATAGATGATTTACCTAAAATGTATATATTATATGATTCTGAAAATCCTAATATTTTCTGTAAAAGGATTAGCGAAGCATTGAAATTAAGAGCAAAAAGCGAAGAAATAATTAAATATATATATTATTTGAAAAAAATTCCGAAATTTGAAGTTCGAGAATTACCAAATGATAGAGCAACTAAAATAATAAATAAAATTAAAAGCTTAAGAGATTTTAACTTAGTTGAACAATTTTTAAAACCAGAAATGAAATCAGTTTCTAAATCTTATGTTTTCCAATTAAATAAAATGATGTTTGATAATTTATATTTTAAAGAAAAAAGTAATGAATTATGTTGCTTAAACCTTAAAATTGAACCTCCAGCATTGCCACCAGTACCAAAATATGGAAAAGAGATGCTATATGAAGAAAATAAAGAATTTAAGTATCCAGAATTAGAAAAAAGATTTAATATAAATACTTTATTATGTAAAACCAATGTAATTCAAGCTTTACATAAAATTAAAACTTTAATAAGTGGTATGCATAACAAATTAAGTTTATATAAAGTTAAATTTAATACTACAGTAAGACTAGATGAATTTATCAAAGATGAAAAAAAGAATATTTATGATTTTAAGAAATCTTTAGATGCCACCCAAATACAGTCAATTAAAAAAATTCTTCAAGGATTAGAATTCAAAGCTCAAGATTTATCTTTAATAGATATTTCCCCTGACAAAAAAAAGCAAAGTGAAAAGGAAATAAAAGAAAAAGAGGCCAAAGAAACTAAACAAAAGCCTGCAGAAGGAACAGAACAAAATACTTATAAACCTCAAGATGCAGCTCCATTTTTAATTGATTTTATGAAAAATAGACCTTTAAAACCAAGAAAATTTGTATTTAAGGAAGATCAAGAAAGAGAAGAAAAGAATCAGAGATTAATGATGGAATTAAATAATTTTAAAACTATTACTTTAATCAAAAAAATAAATATTATGTTCCAAGATCAATTATATGTTACTGTAGTTGATTCTCTAATTAATTATGTTGAATTTTTCGAAAAAAATATCCCAGAAAAAACAGAAATTATTAAAACAAATCAAGTAAATAATACTTATCCCGACCCTTTAGATATTAAAAATAGAATTAAAAATATTACAGAATCAAAAATGGTTTTAGGGCCTGGAAATGCTTTCCAAAAAGAAACAGATAATCCAGATGAAGATTTAAATACAACTTATGAATCTATAGAATATGAAACAGAACAAAAATATATTGAAGAAAAGAAGCCAATATTTAATATTGTTTTAAAGTATAAAGAAGGCCAATTTGGATACCATTTACAAGTAGAAGATTTTATTTTAGAAATAAGAAAAATATTCGATGAAGGTTTAGACAAAATTCAAAAAATTGAACAAATTAATTTTTCAAAACAAAAAATATATTCAACAATGAAATATTTTGATATGCTAAAAAGATTCAAAGGCCTTAAATATAAGGGAAAAACAAATGAACCCCAAAGCAATGAAGAAGAGAAAAGTGCAAATAAAACTGGTACTCAAGAAAATTTCAGAGAAACTGGTGGATCTAAACACCCAGCTGGAAAAGAAGGTGAAAAGGAAGGAAAAGACAACATTCCCATAGAAATCGACCCAAAAGAAGATATAAATAATATAGAAAATAAATTTAATCCAAAAAGAGAAGAGGCCTATTGGCTAGAAGATTTATATGATAGACTTGAAAAATGTCTTATGATGGGAAAAGAACCTTTACAGAAATATAGTGAATTATTTAATCAATATAAAGCTGATTTAGATATTGAGCCTGAAGCTTATGTTAAAAGTTTAGATGATACCGCAACTGAAAATGGAAATGCAGTTCATGTTTTAAGAGATGATATTATTAAGCATCAAAATTTATATGATCAAATAAAAAAAGAAATAAATGAAAATATTCAAGTAAGTTATTTCAATGTTAATTGCAAAGATGTCAGAGATACTTTATTAAATAAACATGCAAAAATAAAAGAATTAGAAATAAGTTGTTTAAATAAGAAATCACAAGATATTAAAACATCAGTATTTAAACAAGTAGAAGAAATGAAGAGCGGAATTACAAAACCAAGTAAAAATATTGAAGAATTAGTTGAAATAGAAAAATATATAGAAGATGTTCCAAATTTATTATTAAATTTAAAATCAGATATTGATTCATGTTTAGAAATTTATAAAATTTTAGATGAATTTTTCCAAAAAGTTCAATATATAGATTTACGTACAAGATTCTTATTAATTCAAAGTACAACAGATGTAACTAATACAATAAATATGGCCAAGGGTTCATTAAAGAAAAACAGAGACAAGTTCTTAAATGCTTTATTAGAAAGCCAAGCTACTTTAAGTGAAGATATAAAAGGATTGAAAAATCAAATTACTAAATTAATGCAATATAAATCAATATCCCAATTAGAAGAGGCCGCTACCTTAGCTAATTCTTGTCAAAAAATATTACAAGATTGTCAAGAAAGAGCAAAAGTTTGCAATAGTAGAGAAGTCAATTTTAACCGTGAACAGACAGATTTTAGTCAATTACAACAAATGGCAAAAGATTTTCAACCTTTTTATGCTATATGGACTTCTATTGATACTTTCAAAAAAAAGTCAGAGGAATTTAAACAAATACCACTTAGTAAATTAAATGGTTTAGATGTTGAAGAAATGAATGATAATGTTAAAAAGCATTTATTCCAAAGTATTAAATATCTTAAAGAAATGGATGGTTTCAATGACTTGATAAAAACAGCCGAAATGATGCGTGAAAAATCTATAGAATTTGAAAAGACTGCAGAATTAGCAGTAGCCCTTACTACTCAAGGTTTACAAGAACGTCATTGGAATGAATTAAAAGAAAAAACAGGAATTGATTGTACAGATCAATCTGCCGAAATTGATTTGAAAGCTATTTTAGAAAAAAATGATTTAAATAAAGAAATAATAGAAAATGCAAAATTAATTGCAGATAAAGCTTCAAGAGAATTCCAAATAAAACAAAAATTAGAAGTTTTAGAGAAGAATTGGGCCAGCGTTGAATTCGGAACTCAACCCCACAGAATTAAAGGTCTTTTTATTATAACTGGTTGGGGAGATATTTATAAAGTTTTAGATGAAGATGTCCAAGAAGTTCAACAATTAGAAGTAAATCCTTACAAACAACATTTTATTAATGAAATTAATGAATGGTCTTCTAGTTTCCAAAATATTACTGATGTTTTAGAATCTCTTTCCAAATTGCAAACAAAATGGTTCCAATTGCAACCTATTTTTGAATCTCCTGATATTACAAAGAGTATTCCCCATGATGCATCTATATTTGCTAAAGCTGATAAAAGCTTTAAAGAAATCGTTAGAGGATTAAAAGAAAGTACTAATGTTAAATTTATTTGTAACAAAGAAGGTCTATTAGATAAAATAAAAGAGGCAAATAATTGGCTTGAAGAAGTAGAAAAAGGTCTTAATGATTATATTGAAAAGAAGAAGACTTTATTCCCAAGATTTTATTTCCTTAGTAATGAAACTCTATTAAAAATATTATCAGAAACAAAGGATTTAAATCGTGTAAAGGAAAATTTGAAAAATATTTTTGAAAATATTCACAATATAGAATTACAAGATGATAAAATTATATTAAAAATGATCTCTAACTTAGGAGAAAAAGTACCTTTAAAAAATATTATATCTATTGAAAGAAAAAATATTGAAGATTGGATGAAAGAATTACAAAATTCAATGTTTGAAACAGTACGTCAATGCATGGAAAGGTGTTTAAGAGCTTATCAAAGACCACCCACAAAAGATTGGATTTTTGGACATACTGGACAAAGTGTAATGCATGCTAACCAATGTATGTGGACTCATCAAGTTGAAGAAGCTATAGCAAATAAAACAATTCCTGCTTATTGTAATGAAATACAAGAAAGAATTAATTTATTAGTAAAAATATTAAGAGAACCATTAAGTAGAGTTGATGGAATTACTATATTTAACTTATTAACTTTAGAAGTACATAATAAACAAATTACTGAATTATTCCAAATTGGAGAATGGGCTCCAACAAGTTTCGAATGGAAAAAACAATTAAGATATTATTGGGAAAATGATAACATGTTTGTAAAATCTATTCAAACATCTTTCCCATATGGTTATGAATATTTAGGAAATACTGAAATATTAGTTATTACTCCTTTAACTGATAAATGCTATCTAACTTTGATGGGAGCTTTAAAATTTAATATGGGAGGGGCACCTGCAGGTCCTGCTGGAACTGGAAAAACTGAATCAACAAAAGATTTAGCTAAATCAATTGCTAAACAATGTGTAGTATACAATTGCTCAGAAGAAACTGATTTTGTTGCTGTTGCTGCTTTTTTCAAAGGTTTAGCAAATTGTGGTGCTTGGATTTGTTTTGATGAATTTAATCGTATTAATATAGAAGTATTGTCTGTTATTGCTTCTCAATTAATTGTTTTATTCAGTGCAAAAGACGCTGGAATGGATAAAATCATTTTTGAAAAAACACCAATTCATATTTTACCAACATTTTGTGTATTTATTACTATGAATCCAGATTATGAAGGTCGTACTGCATTACCTGATAACTTAGTAGCTTTATTCAGACCAATGGCAATGATGGTACCTGATTATAAATTAATTTCTGAAGTATATTTATATAGTTCTGGATATTTGGCTGCAAAAGAATTAGCAAAAAAAATTGTCTCAACATTTAAATTATCTTCAGAACAATTATCATCCCAATCCCATTATGATTTTGGTATGCGTGCTGTAAAATCTGTATTATATGCTGCTAAAAAATTAAAAAGAGCAAATCCAGATGTGCCTGAAGATAAATTATTATTAAGATCTATAAGAGATGTAAACTTACCAAAGTTTTTAAAAGATGATATTCCATTATTTATGAATATAATTAAAGATCTTTTCCCAAAAACTGAAATGCCTAAGAATGATTTAGATGATTTAATGGAAAGAATTAACGAAAATATTAAAAAACAGAAATTGCAACCACATGAAAACTTCATTAATAAAATTATTCAATTGTATGATACAATTCAAGTACGTCATGGTCTTATGATAGTAGGTCCCACAGGTGGTGGAAAGTCTTCAAATTGGAAAATATTACAAAAAAGTATAAGTGATTTAAATGATGGAAAAAGATATTTCACAACAAAATCAACTGTAGTAAATCCTAAATCCGTAAGAAAGCCAGAATTATACTGTGATAAAGATCCTATGAATCCTACTGAATGGATAAATGGTATTATTCCTTTATTAGTAAATGAATTAAATAAAGATACATCGGGAAAAACAAAATATTGGATTTTATTTGATGGGCCAGTAGATACTTTCTGGATTGAAGATATGAATTCAGTACTTGATGATTCTCGTAGATTATGTTTACCAAGTTCAGCAATTATTGTATTAAATGAGACAATCACTATGATGTTTGAAGTAGAAGATTTAGTCCATGCCTCCCCTGCCACAGTATCAAGATGCGGTATGGTATATATGGAGCCTTCAGCTATTGGTTTAATGCCTCATGCAAGAAAATGGATGGATACTAGATTACCTCAAAGTATTATTAATAGCCCAGAAGATGCCAATGTTTTTGAAAGAATAGGAAACTTATTTGAATTATGTTTAGAAGACAATATTCACTTTATTAGAAAAAATATTAAAGAGCCATGCCCTACTACTGATGTTAATTTAGCTTCATCATTATTTAGCTTATTAGATTGCTTTTTAGCAAGATTTAAAGAAACTGGAAGTCTTAAAATATCTAAAATTGAATTAGAAATTTTATATAAAAGTATATATAATATATATTTCTTCTGTACTGTTTGGTCAATAGGTATTACTTCTAAAGAAGATGGAAGAGAAAAATTCAATGAATATATACGTAAATTTATGCAAGAAAAATTGCCTGAAAATGATGTAGGACGTGTTTTATTCCCAGAAGAAAAAACAGTATATGATTATTATTTCGACTATGAAAATGATGAATGGAAACCTTGGGAGAATCTATTAACATTCCCAAAAATAGATTCCAGAGCAGAATATACAGATATTATTATTCCAACCATTGATTCAGTAAGATACTGTTATATATTACGACATTTATTAAATCAAAGAAAACATATTATAACAACCGGGCCAACAGGAACAGGAAAAACTGTTAATATGTTAGATATTATAGGAGTTATGGAAGAAGCTACAAAAAGAAATGAAGAAAAATATGCCCATATAATTATAAACTTTTCGGCACAAACAACAGCTGCACAAACCCAACATTCAGTTGAAAGAATTTTAAAAAGAAAAGGAAGAGGAAAATATGCCCCTGATAATAACCGTATAATGATTGTATTTGTAGATGATTTAAATATGCCAAAAAAAGAAAAATATGAAGCCCAACCACCAATTGAAATATTAAGACAATGGTTAGATTATGAAGGATGGTATGATCTTAATGAAAAAGAAAAGCCTTTCATGCATATTAGTAATTTAATTTTAACAGGAGCAATGGGACCCCCTGGTGGTGGTAGGTCACAATTAACAAATAGATTTATGAGACATTTCAATATTATTACTTATACTGAATTAGTCGATAGTTCTATTAAAAGTATATTTACAAGAAAAGTTAAAAACTTCTTAACTAAATTTAGTCCTGATACAAAATCTGTTGTAGACGCTTTAGTTGAATCTACATTAAAATTATATAAAGAAATTAAATCTAAATTATTACCAATACCCAAATCAAGTCATTATTTATTCAATTTAAGAGATATGAGTAAAGTTTTACAGGGTGTTTGTGGTGCTAGTGTAAAACATTGTACTAAAAAAGTTGATATGGTAAGAATTTGGATGCATGAAATGATTAGATCTTTCGGAGATCGTTTAATATGTGATGAAGATAGAAATTGGCTTAAAGATATTTTGCATAAAAATATATTAGAAACACCTGATTATGGAATAAAAGATATTAGTGAAATATATAAAGGATTAGAAAAAATAATATATTGCGATTTTTGTGCAGGACTAGACAGACCTTATATTCAAGTTACTGATATAAAAGGATTTATAACAAGAATTGAAGATAAATTAAAAGAATTTAATGAAGAATATAAAAACAAGCAAATGCCTTTAGTAATGTTTTTAGATGCATGTGACCATGTCGCAAGAATAAGTAGGATAATTAGACAAACAGGTGGTCATGCACTATTATTGGGTGTAGGAGGTTCAGGTCGTCAATCTATAGCTCGTTTATCTTCATATATTAATTTTGGAATGGATTGTTCTACTATTGAAGTTATAAAAGGATATAGATTACCAGATTTTAGAAAAGATGTTAAAAATTTCTTAAAAGATACCGTTTGTAAAGAAAAAGGACATATTAATTACTGCTTTTTACTTTGTGATACCCAATTATTCGATGAAATTATGTTAGAAGATATGAATAATGTATTAAATTCTGGAGATATTCCCGATATTTACAAGGCTGAAGATTATGAAGAAATTAAAAAAGCTGTTCAACAAGAAATGAAAAGCAAACATTTACAAGATAATAGAGAAAATATGATGTCTATTTATTTAAAAAGAGTTTTATCAAAAATTCATATAATTTTAGCTATGTCACCTGTTGGAGAAAAGTTTGTTACAAGATTAAGAATGTTCCCTTCACTTGTCAATTGTTGTACTATTGATTGGTTCACCGAATGGCCTGAAGAGGCTTTAATTAGTGTTGCCAAAAATATTTTAGAATCAAAAGATGATATTGCTTTAGGAAAAAAAATAGATGGAGTAATAGAATGTATTAAATATATCCATAAAAGTGTTGAAAAAATATCTATTAAATATTTGGCTGAATTGAGAAGATATAATTATTTAACTCCAACATCATTTTTAGAATTTTTATCATTATTCCATAATATTTTAGTTAAAAAGACTCAAGAAAATCAAAATAACATAGATAGATATGAGATGGGATTGAAAGTCTTAGATTTCGCAGAAACAAAAATATCAGAAATTGAAAAAGAAATTCAAAAAAATACTCCAATTTTAGAAAAATTATCAAAAGAAACAGAAGAAATTATCAAGGTAGTAGAAGTTAAAAAAGTTGAAGCAGATAAAGTAAGAGAAAAGGCATCAGCAGATTCACAAGTCGCAGAAGCTTTAGCTATTAAAATTTCAAAAATAGAAGCAGATTGTCAAAGGGAATTAAGTGAAGCAGAAAAAGGATTACAAAGTAGTTTAGAAAAAATTGATCAAATTAAAGATAATGAATTACAAGAATTAGGAAGTTATAAAATATATGGAGAAAAATTAAAAATGACATTAGAATTATTATTCACATTTAAAAATGGAGATAAATGGAGAACTAATAAAGCAAATATTAAAGAACCTACAGGTGATGTTAAAAATCCATTTAGACTCAGTTATAAAGAAGCAGCTATAAATGAATTGCAAGTAAATGATCCTAAAGTATTCAAAGAATATTTCTATTCATTTAAGAGTGAAGAAAGAAGAGAATATTTAAAAAATAATGAAATGGATAATGTAATTAAAGCAGAAAAATATATTCAAGAACATAATATGGACCGTGAATTGGTTGATAATGCTTCAAAGGCCGTAGGTCCTTGCTTTGATTTCATAGTTGGTATGATTGAATTTTGTCATAAAAGTATAGAAATTGTTGATCCAAAAAAGAAAGAAGCCGCAAAAGCCAAAATAGAAAAAGATAAAGCAGATGAAAAATTAGCTATAGCCCAAGCAGCTTTAGCAAAGGCTGAAAAAGAGTCAAATGATTTAGAAACTTTATTAAATCAAAAACAAAAGAGTAAAAATGAATTAATTGTTACTTTGAATGATAACCAAACAAAAGTAAAAAGAGCTAAAAAAATAGTCGAATTATTGGCAGGAGAAAAAATAAGATGGGGTGACTCAGTAAAAAAATTACAAGATTATAGTAATTATATAACTGGTGATTGTCTTATAGCGGCTGCTGCCATAGCATATAGTGGTCCATTTGTTTCTACATATAGAGCTGAATTATTAAATGAATGGAAAGAAAAATTAGATAATCAGAAAATAATAAGAAGTGAAAATGCCTCATTAAGAGCAGTATTAGAAGATCCAATC
>JAJJKT010015910.1:0-10128 GCA_023805755.1 Eremoplastron rostratum | reverse complement strand
CCAGCACAGTCCCTATAGACGATGATAGTCGTAAGACGACCTATCTCTCATGGGAAGACATTATAGCCAGAGAGTTAAAAGATTACGAGCCAGTTAAATGTTTGACTAAGCATATTAACGGGAAGACGCTGTTAAAGCATTTCTTCGAATACCAAACGGACTCTGTTATCAGAAGCATAGAGGCTCTGATTAATTCTGGAGACATTCAGGATGTTGGTTTCAACGGCACGGCCTTCGTCAATAATTACGATAAAGCTTTTGTCTTCTTGCACTATTGTACCAATGCGACAGATATTGTTTTATGTGATCGTATCATGCCCATAGAAGATAGTGTCGAAGAGATCACCTTTGGCGAGTTATCGAACGGCATTTCCCAATTCATCGATAGAAACAACAAAACGACGCAAGTATACCTCGCCTTCAGGTATGCAGACTATATGCTTTATGAAAAAGAGAAAGCCTATATGAATCTAGACGATACCATACTGAAGAGAGTAGATAGAGAGAAAAAGCGCAATGCTATTTATTCCATTTTCCATAGTTCTATGCTTCATCATATCTATGATGGTCTACAAGAGAAGATTACAGATTATGAATACTTTGTTGGACTTGACCATATCAATGGATTTAAAAAAGAAGAACTACTACCCCATCACGACAAACCTATTGAGGATTTTGTCAATGAAATAGCCAATGAATACGTTGACTTCAATGGGTGCAACAAAGATTTTGAAGTTGATTCTGCAGAATTGGCTGATTACATTACATCAAGGTTTGGTGGATTAGGTAATGCGCAAGCATTTAGAGGACTATTGCAGATGACTGGTGTGGATGCTCAAAATGATGAGATAGTTCCTCACGTATATTTCACCTGTACGCCTATTACCAGCGATTACGAAATATATCATAATTACAAAGATGAGAATGGCAAGAAACAGAAGAAGTATGTTTTGCCTGAGAAAATTATAAGTGGTTTAGACGATTCGAAAATTAGTCTTAAAGATAAGAAGAAAATTAACATAGCAGAACATATTTGAAGAGGAAGTATTATCCAATAAGTTACAGGAATGTATTTAAGGAAATAGATAAAAATTTAAAGAAACATGCATATATAATTCTTAGAAATTTAGAAATATTGCCTTTTATTAATATTAAAAACATTAAGGCTATTATTTTCTTTTATAAGATTTTTTATTTTATTTTCAAGAAATTCTATATATTGATTTTGATGATTTTCATGAAATTTAAGGGATTGTCTTAATTTTTCAATTTCAACATCAGGTTCATTAAAAAATATATTTTTCTTTTTCTTTTAATTGATCTTTTAATTTATTTATTTGTTGTTTTAGATTAAAAGTTTCATTTTCATAATAATTACCCACATTAACTCCTTTTTTTAATAGTTCATTTTTCAGAGCAGTTATTAATTTTTCATCATTATCACTTTTTTCAATTAATATCTTTATTTTATCAGTAAGCTGTTCTTTTTGGGATTTTAATTCTTTTTCTAAAACGTTTCTTCTTAATTTTAATTTGTTATTCTGTTCAGTTACTCTATTTAAATCTTCTTTAGTTTTTTCCAAAGAATTAATCATTTCTTCTTTTTCTTTTTTATATTGACTATAAGGTATTATATTAGCACTTGTAGGAATAGGTGGGAGTGTCACCCCACTTATACTACTATTATTTGAATTATTTTGCATATTATTTACTTGTATTACTTTTTCTAATTGTTTTATTTTAGCTTTTAATCCTTCAATTATTTCAGCTCTTGGCTTAAAATAATTTTTATCTGTCATTGCTCTATTTATATCAAATGAATCCCCAACTTCTCTTCTTAATAATATATTCAATTTAACATTTTCTTCTTTTGTTAATTGTAATTTATTTCTAACTTCACTTAAATGAGATTCATTTTGTTTTAAACTTTTTTTTAATGAATTTAATTCTAATTTATCCACAGGGATATTTTTATTTTTTTCTAAATTATCCATTTCATTTCTTAAATCACTTAATTTTTTTTCTGTTTCTGCTAATTGTTTTTGTAAATTATTTTCTTTTAGTTTATGTCTTTCTATTTTCAAACTTAAATCTTGATTTTTTTTAACTAAATCAATTAATTTTTTGTCCTTAATATCAGCAGATTTTGAATTTTTTATTGAATCCAATATATTATTTTGCTTATCTTTAATATTATTTAATTGACTTTTTAATATTTCTAATTGACTGTCTTTATCTCTTAATTTTTTTTGAATTAATTGATATCTATTTACTATAACTGCTTTATCAGTAAAAGTGTCTATATCATCATTAATATAATCCTCTTCATAATCTGAATCATTTTTTATATTTTTATCATAATCAACATCTTCCTTTTTCATTGCTTTTTCAAATTTAGATATTTTTGATTCAATTTGCTTAACATTATTCTTTTTTTCTTGATCATTTTTATCACTATGAATTTTCTTTGATTTTGTTTTATCATTATTTAATTTTATATTTGTTAAAACTTGATTATCGACAAAATTTTGCATTTTATCTATATCTTGCATATCAAAAATTCTCCTTTCCATTTCTGCATCCATGTCGTCTTCTTCTGCCATTTTAATTCAATTATTTATATTTTAAAATTTTAATTAAAAGTAACTTATATTTATCAATAAATTTAAAATAAAAATAATATATTTTATTATCATTATTTAAAAATGAAAAGAAACATAATAATATTAGGAATATTTTTACTTAGTTTTATTCAAATTTTATCTGAGGAAAAAACTACAAAATTTTCTTTAGACCAAATTCAAACAGGAAAAATAGACAAAGATAATAATTTTGATTTTTATGAATTATCTCTTCCTAAAAATATAGAAGAAGATAATTTACTAGTATTTACAGCAAGGGATAATAAAATAGATTTAAAGAATAATGATATATTATTTAGTGATCCAGATATTTATATCTCTAAAACAAATAAAAATCCCAAAGATAAAATGTCAAGTGATTGGTTTAGTGAAACTTTTGGAAATGATATAATTACTATACCAGCAAAAGATATAAACAAAGCAAAAACATTATATGTAACATTATATTGTGAAAGAAAATGTCGATATAAATTAAAAGCTTATTTAACAAAAGAAATAGAATTTAGTTTAGGCTCTGTTAATTCTATTAAATTATCCAAACACGATTCAATAAGTTATTTTTTAAAATTAAATAATCAGGAATATGAACAATTGAAAGTAGTAGCATATAGCCCAGAGCAAAAACACTTTCATATATTAATGACTAGAGATAATATTGCCCCAACCACGCAAAATTCAATTGAAGCCATTCCATCATGGATGGGAGGATATATGATCAATATTAATAATAAATCATATAATTATTGCAAAAATTGTACTTTTCATATTTTATTCCAAACAGAAGAAGAAAGTGCCACTATTAAATTCTATGCATTTTTCCAAAATACTTTTACCAAAATTAATTCAGGTGAGCCAATAATGGATAGTATGGAAAAAAAATCAAAAAGATGTTATTTTTATGACATGAATAAATATATGGATTATACTTCTAAAGATGATAAATTAATAATTCAAATGTCTTTATTTGGAGGAGAAGCCTATCTTCATTTTTCAGGATGGAATAAGATTATATATAGTAATTACTATGAAATTAAAAAATTGGAAAATTATGGCTTTCAAATTATAAGTGAAAAAAGTGTTATGATTAAAAATAAAGATATTGATGAATTTAATAGGGAATATGATGAGCAAATTGAAGGAATGAAAAATAGATTACATTTTTGTGTGTATGGAATACAAGAAGGTTCTTATATTTTAAGTGTTAATTACTTGAATGAAATATCTTCCTTACAAAGATATAATTATATTTTCCCTGGACATGAAGTAATGGGATTTTTACCAGAAAATGAAATAACAAGTTATAAAATTATTGATAATAATGTTAATAAAAATTCAAATATTACAATCAGTTTGAAAAACATTCAAGGACAAGCAAAATTATATGGTTATTTTTGCGATTCAAAAAAAGACTTATTCTGTTCTTTTTCAGACTATAAATTAAAAATGAAATTAGAATCAAATGAATTAATATTATCTGGAGAAAGATATTCTACTTCCTTAATAGATAATTCAATTTCAATAGAAAATAAAGATAATCAATGCTATGAAAAAAATAGCAGTAATGATTGTAAATTATTAGCAGTAATAAAATGTGTGAATCCGGAAAAAAAATTATGTGCTTTTTCAGTAATTTATAAAGTTGAAGATTATCCGATTTTAATGATACCAAGAAAAACTTATTATAATTTTATATCAACTGGAAAAAATGATATATATAAAATAATTATCACAGAAAAAAATATCAATAGTTTAATAATAGTTCTCACTACTAATATAGGAAATGCAGAATTGTCAATAAGTAAAAAAAGTCAAGATTATAAAGATCAAAAACCTATAGCAATTTCAAAGAATAAATATAGTTTACCAGATGTAATTAGAATAACGCCTAAAACTTTAGACTCAAAAAATATAATAGGAGAATATATAGTATCAGTTTATTGCAAATCTTTTTCTTCTTATAATTTATATTATTATACCACAAAACCAAAAGAAAAAAATGCAAAAATTTCATCTAAAGACATAACATCCACTTTAACTGAGGGATATATTATTAAAGACTATTTTCCAAATAATATAGATTATAAAATATATAGTTATACTCCTGGGGATAAAACTGAAAAAGATATAAAAATAACTTTAACTAGGGTAAATGTAAGGTTTACATTTTATGTTTTTATAAATTTGAAAGATATTAAATTTAATGATAATATAGTATCTGTTTATGATGAAAGAATTTTTGGATATAAATGGAGTTCAGATACAAATAATGAAGTAACAATTTCAAAAGATGATAAAAATTATAATAAAAAAGGGCCTTATTATATTGTTGTTTTAAGAGATTTATCCACTGATATTGATAATTTTGGAGATGAAAGGATAGATGATGATATTTTAATGATGTATTATATTGGAGTAACAAAAGAAGGTTTACCATTTTATTTAAAAGAAGGAATTGAACATAGTATAACTTTGACTAAAAATTATAAATCTCAAAACTATATATATACTCATTATAATATTTCTCAGCCGATTAAATTAAATCTAAATATTTTAAATGGACAAGTTGATATTTATATAAGTAATAGAGAATTAAAAACGAAAGATTTTAATTATATTGAGAAGGAAATGAAGGAGTCAAATTCAGAAAGTATGAATATATATTATAATAATACAAATACCTATATACAAAGAGGAATAAATGATTATTCTTCTATTTCTTTTAATAATTTTAATTTAAAAAATGAAGAATTATATCTAAATAAAGAGAATAAATATAATATATTTGTATATATATTACAAAGCAGATTATCTCTAAAGTTCGAAAGAGATTCTCAATATATCATAACAACAAAAACTTCTATAAATAAAGGTAATATATTATTAAGTGGCCAAGTTTATAAAAACAAAATAACTCAAAATGGAGAAGACTATTTTATTATTGAAGAAGTAAAACATAGAGAAAGTTTAACAATTACAGTTAGATTTAATCAAGGAACAGGAGATATCTTTGCTAAATTAATGGATAATAATAAAGAGGCTAAATTAAAAGAAATAACTTTCCCAAATAGTACTGATTTTGATTATAGAGGGTCAAGTGTTTATATGGGAAAAGTAATACAAATCCCTGGAAATATTTTCGATGAAATTGGAAAAACTATTATAAAATTAAAAATTTTAATAACTGTAAAGGCTAATTCAGTAACAAAAAGTTCACCTAAAGATGTAGAATATTATTTAAGCTATAGTAATGAAGCAAAAAGAATTAATCAAAATATTCCATATCAATCTTCAATAACTGCTGGGGAATTTCAATATTATACATTTTATTTTGATAAAAATACAGAGAATATTTTAATAAGTTTAAGCAATATGAACGGAGACGCTGACTTATTTTTAAATTATGGAAATGAAATATACCCAACTCCTATAGAAGCAGATTGGTATTCAAATAGTCTTGGACATGAATATATAGATATTAACAAAAACGATATGTTTTTCAAAAATAATAATAAAAATAATTTATCTGGGTATTATACTTTATTAGTCATAGGATACTCAGACACCACTTATACATTATTTGTTTCTTCCCATGATGAAAATATTTTTAAATTAAGTGATAATATAGCAATTAATTGTAAATGTGAATCAAAAAATGATAAATGTTATTTCAGATATGATAATATTGCAAATAAAAGAGAAAGTAAAAATTTAACATCAACTGAAATTATTTTTACTTCACAATATTTATATGGAAATGGAAAAATGTATGCTTCAATATTAAAGGAGCAAGAAATATATACAAATTCTGAAAATAAAAAATATATAGATTTTTTCCCAACAGAAAAAATAAATGACTTTTCTAATGCTCAATTTGGTAAAAGAAATTATTTAAAAGTAATAGTACCAGAAAAAAAATATTCAATTGATTCATTAATTTTAATGACTTTCGAATGTGAAGAAAAAACAGATGTAGAAATAACTGCATCACCCCTTACACCTTCTGGTGATTTTAAATATCTTATAGGAGAGAGGGAAAATATTTTTTATTTAAAATATAATCAATCTTTACCTAGAACAAAACAAGTAGAAACTATATTAGCATATTATTCATATAGAGATACTGAAACAATTTATGAATTTCATGCATATTTAGGCAAAGCTAAAATTCATATATATACAAATGAATCAAAATGGGATAATAAAACAAAAAAATTTTTATATGAGTATAATCATATATCAGAATTTGTAATACAATCTAAACAAGATGAAAATGAAATGAAAGAATATAAATATCAAAAATATTTCACAGAAGAATATTTCAATACGATTCAGCCTAATTTTTCTAAAGGAAAAACTATATTATTTAGTATATTACCTTTAACAAATTTCGGATTTTATATTCAAATAACAAATGATCGTACTTGGACAAATGTACCCATAGGAAAAGACAAGACATATTATGTGAAAAATAAAATATTATATGGATATTTTGATATATATGAAGAATATTCTTCTGTTGAAATAAGTATATATTTAAAAGAACATATATCAAATAGAGCTTTGATTTATTTGAAATTAATAGTAGATAATAAAATTAAGAAAAGTAATGATATAGGAGAAAATGCAGAAGATAAACTAAAACATTATGAAATTCCTGGAAATAATAATTATGATTATATGGCCAAATCAGATAATTATTTAGGTGCTATGAATATAAATATAGATAATATTCCAATCATTAAAGAAGAACAAAAAAAACATAAAATAGTTAGAGCTCTTTTTGTTATTCATATATTCAATAAATTTTATATGCCATATGGATATAGTAATATTAATAACGGAATTATTGCACCTGAAAATGAAGCTCAAATTACTCCATATAATAATAAATTTGATTATGATAGTCATAAAGAGAACACAGTGAATATTTTAGTTACCCCTGGAATAAATAATTTTAAAAGAATTGATACGGTTCCATATACTTTTTACTTTTCAAATACTTCTTTAATAAGTAATAATAATCAAAATAACTTAAACAATAAAAAATATAATGGAAATAATGAAATAAAAATATATAGTTTAGATAAAATAAGTGACAAAGATGATAAAATGATAATTCAAATAAATACATGTTCAGGAGATTATAATATGAAAATTAGTAGCAAAGTTGTAAATTATGATGATAATAAAAATGATATTGAATACGAAGAATTATCATCTAATCATGGGAGAAAAATATATTTATTAGATAAATTAAAATATAAACATATATATTTAAGTATTAAACCAAAACAGATTGAAAAAGATTGTATTCAAGGCTTACAAAAGGATTCAAATAATGTAGTTTGTTCAAAAGAATTATCATATTTATTACATTATTATTCTGCTTCTGATAAACAATATAATTCTGCTGAACCAGAAAGAAAGTTGCTTTTTAGAGAAGGGACTGGCAGAAATCAATTAATTATAATATTACCTAAATTAAAAGAATTTGATTACCATAATAATTATAGGGAGAAAAAATATATGGAATATAATTTGTTTTACACTTATAATAGAACATATTCAAATTATATGGAAAGTATTTGCTATTTGGGATATTTTCTAGAAGAAAGTGAAGGAGAAAATATAACTGTAATTAAAAATATTCAAATAAATGATAAAAATGAATATGCGTTGGATAATGTTGTTAATGATATTCCTATATATATTAATATTTTAGCAAGAAATATAAAAACTAATGAATTAATTATTTACAAGCCTTTACGAGGAAGACTTAATGCTGATAAATTTTCAAAATTTTTATCTATATCTATTGCCTTAATATTCATTTGCTTAATTATATATATTAGTATCCATTATTATCATGAGGGAAACTTATCAGGATATAAATTAGCAAATAGTAGTGAATCAAGGAGAGATGAAATTAAATATACAAATTTAAGTTTAGGATACGAATGAAATATTTACTTAATTTTATATTGGTAAAATTTTTCATATTTTATAAAATAAAACTAAGGATATATTAAACACAAGAATAGAATTTAATAATAATTAGTAAAAAATATGGAGAATAAAGGAGAAAAACAGCAAAATTCAGAATTACCCATAAAAGAAATAAAATATAGTCAAAATATAGAAGAGCTTAAGCAAATAGTTTATGTGTTAAAAGACTTAATGCGGTCATGTCCTAGTGAAGAAGTTATTTTTAATTTAATTGAAACAATTGATCAATATTCATTAATAAGAAATTTTAAAATAAAAACAAAATCAGAAATGAATAATAATGAAATTCTTAATAAATTTAAAGATAATTTATTAACTGATATTTCTTCTTTAGAAACATTTACTGTAATTCCAAATATAACTTCTTTTGAGATAGAGCAACAATCAAATAAAGGGAAAAAACTTAAATTCCCCAAAATTTATGATATTAATGGAGATGAAATGGATATGAGAAATTTTGGAGGAAAAGAAATATTTATTTTTTTATATGATAATTTGATTGATTTATCTTCTTTCATTAAAAAAAATATAAATTCGAATGTAATAGTTTATTGCCTTGGAATAAATTTAAATTTTTTTGAAACGAAAAAATTTATAAAAATGAATGACTTATTAAATATTCAAAAATTTAATTATTTGTTTACTGAAATTGCAATTAAATCAATTAATTCTGCCACAAATCTTAAATTAAAAAATTTGCCAAGAATTGCATTAATAGGTCCAGATGGTGCTATTCATGAAGATAAATGTATAAAAAACTTAAATGTTTTTAATTTACAAAAAGATTTAATAATCAACAAAGGGCCAAAGGAATATAATAGCGAAGAACAGGCAAAAATTGAAAAATTTGTATTTTTGGATAACGAAAATAAAAGAAAGGTTGTCAAAGGAATGAATATTTATTTGAAAAAAAACGGGTTAAGTAATGTACATTTTTATGTAAAATCGAAAATTTGCATTGATAAAATAGGAATAAAAAAAATGAGATGTTACCCTGTTTTTTATGGAGAAACTGAAGCTAAAGGAAATAATATGATTAATAATTTAATAAATACATTGAACGGACAAGAACTTTTTTATGATATTCAATGCAAAGTTAAATATAGTTAAATATAATAATATCAATTTTTTTAATGTGTAAAACTTTTATTTAATATTTAATGGTAATTAAACTCTTCAGAATCATTATAATGAGGACCTCTTCTGTCATTGTTATTAAAATGAGGTCCTTGCCAATCATAATCATTATAATGAGGTCTTCTTCCTCCTCTATCAAAATGTGGTCTATTATTGTTATAATATCTTGGACCATTTGAGCTATTTTCATTATGACCAAAATTAGGATTAGAAAATCCTCCACCTCCCCCGAATCGATATCCTCCTCTTCCGTCGTTCATTTAATTATACTATTAATTATTTACTTGAATTTAAATATATATTATAACTTCTATTTTTTTATTTAATTTATATAAATTTATTT
>JAJJKT010015909.1:0-10138 GCA_023805755.1 Eremoplastron rostratum | reverse complement strand
ATAGAGAAATATTTATCAAATTTATTAGAAATTGATACTTCTCAAACAAAAGCATCTATTTTTTCAGGAATAATAAATTTGAAAAATTTAAAAATAAAAAGTGAAATTTTCGAAACTATAAATTTACCTTATTTTGAAGTTGTTAATGGATATATTGGAAATATGACAATAAAATTAAAAATGCCAAGATTTTATAAATATCCAATTAATGTGGAAATTGAAAAAGTTTTTATTCATGTTAGACAAAAAAATATTGATAATAAATTAAAATCGGAAACTATTAAAGAAATGGAAGATTATAAATATAAAATGTTATTAAATGAAGAAGAGCTTAGATTAAAATGGGACAAAGTTGATAATGAAGAATCAAATATATTTTCTCAAATAATAAATGATTTACAAATAGAAATAAAAGAAGTAGTATTTCATTATGATGATGCTATTTCTTATAAAGAAGTTCCATTTACTCTTGGAATTATATTGAATAAAATAATAATTAGATCTGCTAATAAAGATTTTGAAGTTGATGAAAATATGAAAGTTATTATTCCTTTTCAAGAAATTAATTATAAAGTATTTAAAATAGATAAATTTTCTATTTTTTTAGATTGTTTTGACAACAATGTTAAATTCAGTTCTCAAAACTTAATAAAAGCTTCTAATATACAAGTATCTTCAAAAAAACTATTTTTTGAAAATAATAATTTATTGACTGATTATTATGAATATTGCTTGAAAGAATTAAATTATTATTCGAAAAATAAAAACTCACATCAATATATATTATATAAGATGGATTTAAATGTTAAAATATCAATGAACCAAAATTATCTAAAAAATAAAAAACCTCAAAATACTGTTTCAATTGATTTACCAAAATTAAATATAAGATTTAATTTAAAACAAGTAAAAACAATATTTAAAGTAATGGCTTATTATAATCTTAATCAATTATATCAAAATGGAATTGCTAAAGAATTTTATACAAAAATAAATGAAGATGAAAAGAAGAATTATATTGAGACATATATTAAATTTTATCAACAAAAATATTTTGCAAAAAATGAAATAAAAATTCCAGAAGTTTTATGTAATATTGAAAAAGCTCTATCTTTTGAAGATATTCAAGAAATGAGAGGAATAGCATATAAAAAACTAGATGATATAAATGAATATATTAAAAAGAAAAAAGAAATTGAAAATGAAGAAGGCAAATGGATAGGAAAAGATTCAAATAAAATAGCAGAATTAAAAAAAGAATTGGAAAATCTTGAAGAGAAAAGAAAAAATTCCGAAAAAATATTAATTCAGGTAAAAAATAAAACTGCCAGTTTTAGAGAAAATATTAAAGGAACATATGAAGAATTAAGTGGACGACTTTCTGATTCAAATTCTTCAATGAATTTCTGTATTAATGAAATAAGATTTATTATATATGAAAATGCTAGAAGAAATTCAAAAGATAATCTTTGGGAATATAAAGATATTTTAATTAAATTTGTTTTTACAAATTTTGATATTGAAGGAAAAATATTTCATGATGGCCTAATATTAAAAATGTCATTAGAAAATGCAATTGTAACTCAAGAAAAAACGAAAAATCCTAATTTTCACAAATTATTTTTTGGAGATTTGGATAATAAAGGAAAGATGCTATATATGGAATTTGAAAAGAACCCAAAATTTGAAAAATCAGATTACAAATTTATAATGAAAAGTGAAAAAAGGCTTCATATTATGTACGATATGCATATTTTTAATTATATAATAGATAAAATAATGAATATATTAAATACAAAAATTTATTTCGAAGAAATAAAAAATTATGCGCAACAGGATTCTGTCAAAGAATATATCTTAAGTGGTTATATAGATTCTTGCATCGAAAATTTTCAGCATTTTAATATAGATTTAAATATAGATCTAGCTTATCCTATAATTTTATTACCTGTTGATGCTTTTGAAAAGGACAATAATAAATGTCTTCTATTACGCTTGGGAAAATTACAACTTTTTAGTAATTTACCTCCTAGGCAAGAAAAAAATAAAGATTATACATTAATAAAAGAAGAGAATTTGATGTATGATACATATATTATTAATTTATTAGGAACAAAGTTATCAACTCTAACTGATTGCACTCCTATTAACAACCAGACTGATTACCGAAATTATGAAACAAAAATAATAAGAGATTTTGATTTGAATATTATTTGCAAAAAATTAATAAAAATTAAAAATCCTTATTTCGATCATTTAATCTGCGAATTAAATATTACTAAAGTTGAAATGGAGATGGATGAATTCCAAATTTTATTTATCATTGATTATTTAGGAAATTTTTTTAAAAATACAAAAATTTTGTTTAAAGAAACTGAAATTGATAAATTTTTAGGAATAGGAGAAGATAAATATGAAGATGAGGAAGAACTGATTAAAGATTATCAAAACAAAAGAAGAAGTGATATGATAACTAATAGAAGTAAAAATGAAAAAAATAAAATAGATAAAATAGAAGAAGAAAATAGCTCTGCTATATCAGGAGAAAGCTTTAAAACAAATGATTTAAATTATATTGAAATAAAAGAAATAAAAAAAACAAATTCAAATAAAGAAGAAATAATTGATACAAATAAATGTAAAGATAAGGAGAAAGAAAAGGAGAAAGATAATGAGAAAGGGAAAGATAAGGAAAGAGATAAGGAAAAAGATAATGCAGATAAAAATTCTGAAAACAATAAAAAAGAAAAAAAAATCGAAGATACCAAAGAAAATGAAAAAAAAGATTCATTTGTGAGAATAAATGAAATTAGAAATGAGCAAAAGACAATGAGAATTATGTTTAAAATGAATGAAATGAGTTTAAATATTAAAAAAATACATTCAGACTTAAAAAGAGAAAATTTTTTGGTTTTAGTTCAAAAGGATTTTGAAATTGAATATTATATGACTAATAATAATGATATGTTAACAATTCTCAGAATGAATAATATTTATCTTTATGATAAAGATATTGATGAAAAAAAGTATAATATTATAAAAGAGCAATTCCAATGTCTAATAAATTCATCTCAAAATATAAATAATAATACTATAAGTTTTATTGATATGACAACTTTATATAGAAAAATAGGGAAAACAACTGAAATAGATACTATATTTAATATGAATGACTTAAATATTATTATATCATTTGATTCTCTTTTAAGAATTTATCAATTTATGATGCATTATTATAATAAATATAATGAAATGGTTTATGAAATTACTCATCCTCAAGAAGAAATAAAAAATGAACCATATTTTGAAAACATTAATTTATCTTCTAGACGTTGGTTTAATCAAAGTTCAAATAGGAAGCTTTCCGCTAAAATATATGCAAGTTTAAAAAAAAGTAAATTAAAATTAATGAAAAGTGAGAGAGTAAAAAGAACCCGTATGGAATCAAAGGAAGAAATTCAAGATAATAAATATAAAATAAAAGAGGAATTAATTGATAGTAAAATAACTATTGTTTATAATATGAAAAACACTATTTTTAAAGTGCCATTAAATCCAAAAGATTCTAATACACCAATAGTTTCTTTTAGTTTTAATCTAATATATAATCAAAAAATGACGAATCTTTATACAAATAAATTATTATTGCCTAATAATATAATAGTAGAAAAAATCTATAAAATTCAGGATTCTAAGATTAATTTATTAATATCAAAAGTTTATTTAGATATTGAATTTAAGGATGATGAGCCTTCAGATTTCATTTTTGAAAATGAAAAATTAATTTCTAATTTTAGAATGTCATATTTTTTATCTTCTTTCCTTTCTATACCCACAAAACAATCAATGACTATTTCAAATATTGATTTAGAACCTTTATTTTGCAAATTCGGAGTTAAACAAATGCTTATAATGCTTGAATTTTATAAAAAAGTTAATGCTTTCTGGTTCGATTTTAATAATGTTAAATATATACCTTATATAAAACCTGAATATATGGTTAATGGAGAATTTATTATAAAACCAATACAAAAAAGAACTTTTAGAGAATGTGTTATAAGAATAATGATCGCAATTTACTTAAGAAAAGGAATAAAAGCTAGACTAAAAGCGATTAGAGATAAGTCAGAAAAATCTAAAAAAGAAATAAAAGAAAATATTGATAATATCTCTGATTTTAATTCTCATTATGAAACTAATATAAAATTTTCAAAAATAATTTTAATATTTTTTGATAATGTTTCAATTGAAAAAAGACTTTTAATAAGTATAAATATATTACAATTTTTTATGAAAACTATTTCAAATACTATTATTAAAGATAAAAACAATTTATCAAATATAATTTATGAAATGATTACTGGAGAAGATAAACCTTTAAAAGAATATAATATTACTACTTTGGCAAATTATATGAGTATTAATTGTGGATTAGAAATTAATTACTTTAATTTAATTTTAAATGAGTTTGAGCCATTAATGGAAAAAATTAAATTAAATTATAAATCAATGCAAACATATCCTTTTTCAAGATATAAAAATAGTCTAATAATAAATGATATTATTAATTTTAATATATCCTCTAATGCAATAAAAGTACTGAATCTATTCTTTTTAAGATATTATCAAAAAGATACTCAAATGAAGACAATTAAAAAAAGCAAAAACACGAGAAAAATTTCTGGATTCATCATTGATAAAGTTGTTGAATCTAATAAGGAAATATCTCTTTTATTAATTAATTTTACAGAATTAAATATAGATATTAATTTTGAAGCCAACCCCAAAGAAAAATATAAATTAAAACCTGGAGAATCCTTAACTTTCTATAAAAATGATTTGTTTTTTGATAGAAATCAAGGCAATAATTCAAGCAATTTAACTGCCAAAATTAATGGTAAAGCAATTATTAAAGCAATTAATTTTGGAAAAAATAATACTAGACAATATAAATTAAGATTAGATTATAAAAAGAAAGATTATGACTTATATGTAAGTGTTAAAGTCAATACTTCAGGACTTATAAAGCAAGTACATTTTTGCCCTTCAATCTCTATATATAATGATACAAATTATAAACAAATTGAAATATTCATAAAAAATAATAATATAAAAAAAAATTCATTAATTATTTCCCAAAATGAAAAATGCTTTGTCCCTTTGACTTGGACTTTATGTGAACCTCCATTATCAAATGTTTTTATGAGAATTAAAAATAATATAGAACCAATTAAACTATATGAGCACATTAATGAAGCAATTATTCAACCATTAAATGAAGAAGATAAAAAGAAAATAAAAAATGAAAAAAAAAAAATAGAAAAAGATGCCAAAAATAATAAATATAAGTATTGGAATCAAAATGTAATGAAAGCTTTTATAAGTGATTGCGATAATAGAAAAGATAATAAAAAAATATTTTTTGTTGAGGAAAATAATAGAATATATTTTTCAATAGACTATTATTTTGTTCAATCAAAAGATATCAAAGGTATAATAGAAGAAAATGAAAGAAAAATGAAATTACAAAATATAGAAGATACAATGACAACCCTAGATGAATATTTTAATGAATTTTCCTATGATTATTTATTATATATAAGACCATATGGAACATTTTATAATCAACTACCTTTTAATTTAATATATACTCATGGAAATTCAAATGAAAAAGAAATAAAAACTCTTAATAAATCTTCCTTATATTGTTGTCTTTTTGATGATAATGAACAAATTAGAATATCTTTTCATTATAATGATGAAAAATATCGTTCGTCTTATTTTAATATAACTAACAGTGATAATCAAACTATTGAATTATTAAATTGTGATAATCCATTAAAGCCAGAATTATCTTGTTGCATTTTAAAATCGTGTAAAATTATTGAATTGCATAAAAATTTTAATTATGATGTCAAACTAATTGAATTTTCTACTTCATCATATGAATATACTTTTTATTTTAAGTATTTAATAATGAATAAAATGCCAAATTCATTATGGACAAAACCATTTAATAAAAATAAGAAAAAAAAGGAAATTGAAACTGAATTAAAAAGTGGACAATTAACTGTTATGAATTATAATAATTCTTCAAGTAAATATGTTTTAAGAGATGATAAATCAAAATGGAGTAAGCCTTATGATTTAAAAATTCTTAAGGAAAATGGAACTATAGAAATTGATACTGAAATTGAAAAAGATGAAAAGAATATAATAAATACAAAAGATATTTCTTGCATTTTAACTTGGGGAAAAAACTTTGAAAATTCAAGATTGATTATTTTACAACAACAATTTTTAATTCATAATAAATTAGATTTTGATATTTATTATAGGCAAGATAAAGATAAAGAAAAAACTAATCATTTTTTAAAAAAAGGGACATTCGAATCAATTAATCATATAACTAAAGAAAAAAAGATTTTTCGTATAGGACTTTTTGATATTAATTGTGGAGAATTTAATTATAGCTCTCCATTTGATATAGGAATACTTAAGACAGTAGATTTATTAATAAGAATAAATGAATTAGATAAGGAAAAGTATGATAGCCATTATATTTATACAAATGATGATAAAAATTTTTTTGTTTTAGTTAGAATAGAAAGTCATATTTTTGATGATGGATTTATCTATTTAAGTTTGATTAATCCTTATTTTCCTAGTTTAAAAATTGAAAATGAAACAAAAACTTCATTAAAAATTATGGAGTCAAAGCATGATCCTAAACCATTAATAATTAATAATAATAAGGGATTTCCTTTTATATGGAAAAATAATTCTGAAGAAAGGACTTTTTTAATCTGTGAATTATATGGAATTCAAAAAATTTTTTCTTTTTCTAGATATGGGAAAGAATCTTTTGAAATTGAAATTGAAGATGATTTTAAAGATTCAAGATCTAAAGAAACAAAATCCAATATTTCTAATGAATCAAGCTCAAGAAAAATTATAAAGTATATTACATTTGATGTTTATGCAAAAAATAAAAGTTTAACAAGATGTTTAAAAGTAGAAGAAGTAGAAAATTTTAAGAAAAATAAAGATACAAAAAGAGAAGATATTTTAAATGTATTTAGAATACAAAAAGATAATAAAGTTTCAACAAGCAGTTTTAATATTGAAATCAGAGGAATTGGATTTAGTATTATAAATGAAGCATTAAAAGAATTGTTTTATATATCTTTTTATTTTTTAAAAATAAAATATTTATCAAATTTACTTATTTCTGAGAATAAGACAATATCAGAGAATACAGAAAATTTTGAAATACATTTAAGTAATTTTCAAATTGACTATTGCTTAAATGATTCTATAAAATACATAATTGCTCCAAAAAAACAAATAGTTCCATCAAATGATGATAAAAATAATGTAAATATAAATGAAGTTATTTTTTTAAATGAAAATGTCAATCAAAATCTTCAAAATTCTAATAATAAAAATCGCATTCCTTTTATTTCATTTTTAGTAACAAGACAATTTACAAAATATTTAAAAACTTTGGAAGAATCAACTATATACAGCCAAATAGATTTAATAATTCAAGAATTTATTTGTAAAATAGACCAATATACATTAACGAATCTTTTAAATATAATAAATGAATTTATGGAATTATTAGACTACAATAAAAAATTAGAAAAAGAATCCGATAAAGAAGATTTAAAATTACTTAACCTTCCTGCTTTTGTTCGTTGTGATACGAACTATACTTTATTTGTATTATTATTCAAACAAAAATAGAAAGGATAATGAGAAGACATCAGAACGTATAAAAAATGCTATTAAAAAAAAAGGTGGTTCAAAAGTTTTAATTACTGTATTCATAGGAATATAATCCCCAAAATTTGTTCAAAAATTTATATAAATTTGACACAATATATTCCACATTCATATGAAATTAATATTTTCTAAATATAATTATATTACAAAATTTTTTAATAAAAATTTTTTGTTGATATAATAAAGCCCCTCTGTTTGAAAAAAAATTTTCATCTTTTGGGATGAATATGGTAATTATTTAGCATAAATAACATAAAAGTAGTCAATAAACTTTTTATTTTAATAATAAAAATACCGTATTCCTCATTTAATTTCCCCTCTAATTTTAAAAAATTTTCAAAAATTCAATACTTCATTTAATTTCCCCCTATTTTTTGTAAAATTTTCAAAACTTGGGGACAATTAAATGAGGAATACGATAAATAATTTTTATATAATAAAATAAATTAGAAATAAAAAATTAAATTTGTTTTTCTGAAGTTTTGATAGATAAATTATATTAAAAATCTAAATAGTGTCCCCTATTTTCTCAATAGAAAGATAAAGATTGAGAAATTTCATTATTACTCTAATTGGAGGAAATATTTTTTAAAGAAAATATGAAAATTTGGAGAAATTTTTCATAGTAAATGTTCTAAGGACAATCAAAAGGAGAGATATTATTATGATTTGTTGGTAATAAATTTTTAAAGTACTGTAAGGGTCACAATATTAGCTCATATGAAATAATATTCTTCCCTTCGAAATTTTTAACTAGAAAAAGATTTATACCTAGAATAGAACCCCTAACAAAAGCAAGATATCTTGATGTTGATGTTCAAAAAATTTCAAAGCCCCCATCTATATTAAATTTTCTCCCATATTTTTAGAATATAAAAGTAGGAATAGTCCCTTCTCTAAAAAATGCCCTTCTTTTTAAGTTAGGGATTCCATTACGACCTTTCCTGTATTTCTTTCTAGTATGAAAATTCATCTTACAATACGTTTAAATTTAAGTGAATTATATTCATCAGGATTTATAAAAATAATAACTAGATTCTTTGGTTCTATAGGAAATTCTTTAACTCGTTTTACTGATGTTCCTTTGATTTTTACAGAAAAAGGTTTTGAAAATATATATATAAGTCTCTCAGATATGCTATGGTTAATTTTTGAAGAATATAAAAGAAGAGGTACAAAACAAATCTTAACTGTTTTAGGAAGTTCAGATTTAATAGGTAACCCTGTCAAATTATTAGAAGGTATCGGTACTGGATTTTATGAATTAGTTAATGAACCTAGAAAAGGGTTTATTCAGGGTCCTTTACAATTTGGAAAAGGGATAGCAAAAGGTTTAGGGAAATTATTATCAGGAATAATAGGAGGCACTTTCGGGGTTGTTGAAAGTATAACAGGAACTTTATATTCAGCAACACAGTCAATAATGGGTAAAACTCATAAAAATTATGAAGATGAAGAAGAAGGACCCAGTAATATTGCTACTGGAACTGTTCATGGAATATATGAAGGATTCAAGCAATTAGCAGATGGAGTCACTGGAGTAGTTATGCAACCAATTAAGGGAGCACAAAAAAGTGGAACTAAAGGATTTTTTAAAGGATTGGGAAAAGGATTCATTGGATTGGTTGTTTCTCCAATCGCTGCATTACTTAAGATTCTTCATTCTATTTCAACAGGAACAAAAAATACTTTCAATTATATTTTTGGTAATTCAAAAGCAAGAATTAAAAGATTTAGATACCCAAGAGTTATACTCTTAGGGATTGAACCATATGAATATGAAAAAGCTGAAGCAAAAGAAATTCTTTTTAAAAAAAAGATTCAGGCTAAAAATATATTATATGCTAATTATTTTTTTTGTTCTAATAGAGGGTTTGATAAAAGTTTATCAATGTTTGTTAAAACTGATAGCAATATAATTATTATATATGATTCTAAAAAAATAATATTTAATGAAGCTATTAAAAACATTAAAAAATGTGAAATTCATTATTTTAAAGGAGAATATATAATTAAATTTTGCATGAAAAAAAAAAATTCAAAAGGATTTAAAGTTTCAAGTGAACATTATTCCCTAGTATGTAAAATATATGATTTATTTTTATCAATAAAGCAAAAAGAATCAGAAAAAGATGAATTAATTAAACCCAGTGATATAATGAATAACAGTTTAGAAGATAAACAGAAAGATGAGGACACTTTTCTTGAAGTAAATGATATTAAAAATGATGATGAAGAAAATAGTGATGAAAGTGATATAGGAAAAATTATAGAAAAAGAAAAAAGGGAGGACGTTCTTTCTTTAGCTGCAGAACGGAAATCAATAATTGATGAACAAAAGAAAAAAAAC
>JAJJKT010015908.1:0-10164 GCA_023805755.1 Eremoplastron rostratum | reverse complement strand
TTGACCTGGATTTGCTGTCGACTCTGTCTCGTGTGCAGTGGCTGTGTTCTGATTGTCCGCATCCGAAGGGGTTTGTTCTTCAACAGCTGGAGATGTATGCTGTGCTGCATCGTCACCATGCTCAGCCTCATCTGCTCCCGGCTTTTCTGTAGCGGCAGTGGCAGCTGCGGCAGTGGCAGCGACAAACATTAAGCGAAATAACGCTAACGACAACAGGCAGGAGGCTACAAATTTAACTACATTAATAGTCAAGCTTGAAAACATTAGCAACGGAGTAAATGAGATTAAATCCGATATGCGAAACATGAAAAGCGATATCCAGGATTTGAGGGACAGGCTTATTCGAGTGGAGCAGTCGGATAAATCGGCGCACCACAGGCTTGACACCCTTGAAAGCAAGAAAAAAGAGGAACAGCAGAAATGAATAAGAAATGGCTAAAAGCTGCGGGGGTTCGAGCTGTTAAAACAATTGCTCAGACAGCTGCGGCTGTTATGAGTACATCAGCAGTGCTTCATGAGGTGGACTGGAGAAAGGCAGTAAGCGCAGCGATATTGGCAGGGATTCTTTCAATGCTCACAAGCGCCGCAGGACTGCCCGAGGCTGAATAAAGGAGATTGATAATAATGAGTAACAGTTCTTTAGTTGATTATGTATGTATTTCACCAAACAGATACAGTCCTAGAAATCATGTTATCGACACAATTACAATTCATTGTGTGGTTGGTCAGCTTTCCGTTGAAACTCTCGGTAATGTTTTTGCTCCGTCATCAAGGCAAGCGAGTTCAAATTATGGTATAGGACCCGACGGCAGAATTGGTATGTATGTTGAGGAAAAAGATGCTTCCTGGTGTTCGTCATCGTATGAGAACGACAACAGAGCAGTAACAATTGAAGTAGCAAGCGGCACGACAGAGCCTTATTCGGTTACAGCTGCGGCTTACAATACTTTGATTAAGCTGGTAGCGGATATTTGTAAGCGCAACGGCATAAAGAAGCTTTTATGGGAAGGAGACCCAGCGTTAATTGGTCAAGTTGATAAGCAGAACATGACAGTACATCGTTGGTTCTCAAATCAGCGTTCTTGTCCCGGTACATATCTTTACAGCCGACACGGAGAGATTGCAGACAAAGTAAATGCAATTCTCGGCACGTCCTCGACTAATACAACGACTAAAACGGAAAATTCATCGACTAACTCGACAGCAAACAAAACGCTATATCGTGTTCAGATAGGTGCGTTTTCTGAAAAGTCAAATGCAGATACGCAGCTGTTTAACGTTAAAGCTAAGGGATTTAAAGACGCATTTGTTACAAAGGTTGACACATGGTATAAAGTACAAGTAGGGGCTTTTGAGAATAAAACCAATGCTGAAAAGCAGCTTGAAAAGGTAAAGCAGGCAGGATTTAAGGATTGCTTTATTGCAGCAAACGGGACAGTAAAGAAGTCTGTTACAGAAGTTGCGAAAGAAGTAATTGCAGGCAAGTGGGGTGCCGGAGCTGAGAGAAAGACGGCTCTTGAAAAGGCTGGGTATGACTATGCAGCTGTTCAGGCTAAGGTTAACGAGCTTATGAGATAATTACATATTTTGAGTTTAAAAGCCGCTCTTCGGTACTTGTGATAGGTACTGAGGAGCGGCTTGTTTTTATCCCCGAAAAATCCCCGAAAAAGTGAAAATTCGGGATTTTTTAAGGTGTTGTTAAAAGTTTTGAAAATGCTGAAAAATGGCTTGGTTATGCGGCTTTTTAGGGGTTTGATGATTGCGAAAAATTGTCAAAAGTGATATAAAAATAGTTCAGGAAGAATCACGTTCTATCTCAGAAAATGTAACATGGGGTAAGAGAAAGGCAATGCAGGACGGTCACGTAAGTCTTCCATGGTCGAGTTTCCTCGGATATGAAAAGGGTGAAGACGGACTGCCGAAGATTGTTCCCGAACAAGCGGAGATTGTAAGGCTGATATTTACACTTTTTATGAACGGTCAAACTTACCACTCAATTGCAAGAGAACTTACATCAAGGGGAATAAAGACACCCAAAGGCAAAGAGAAGTGGCAGCCTGCGAGTATCAGAAATATTCTGACAAATGAAACCTACCGTGGTTCAAAGCGTTTGCAAAAGACATTTTGTACGAATTATCTTACCAAGCATAAAAAAGTTAATGAAGGCGAATTGCCGATGTACTATATTGAAGAAAGCCACGAGCCGATAATTTCTCCCGATGAATTTGACGCTGTTCAGGCGGAAATTGAACGCAGAAAAGAGCTGGGCGGTTCAATCCGCTGCATTACACCTTTTTCATCAAAGATAATCTGCGGTGACTGCGGAGCGTTTTTCGGAAAGAAAACGTGGTCATCAAATAACGAAAAGTACAGAAAATCAATTTGGAGATGTAATGCTCGGTACAATGTCAAAGGACAACGCAGCTGTCAGACACCGCATATCACGGAAGACGAGATAAAGTGCAGGTTTTTGGAAGCGTTTAACGAACTTATGCAGGACAAGAAACACATTATCGAAGACTGCAAAACCGCACAGAAGCTGCTTTGTAATACTACAGAGCTTGATAAGCAGATTTCGGAGCTTGAAAGTGAATTACATCTTGTTGAAGAAATAGCAATGCAGGCGATAAATGAAAACAAGCGGAAGGCAGTAGATCAAACCAAATGGACTGAGCGTAACGAAAAGTACCTTAAACGATATGATGAAATAACCAATCTGCTTGAACAACTTGATAGGGAAAAAGCAGAGAGAGTTGGAAAAGCAAAGATTATCGCAAGGTTTATAAAAAGCATATCGAAACAAGGTACTGTCTCAGAGTTCGATGATGATTTGTGGTTTGCGGTGATTGAGAACGTTGTTGTAGGTGTTGACGGCAGTTTGACGTTTAAATTTAAGAACGGTATTGAGATTAAGAATTGATAATATGTTTATGAATAAACCCTCTAAGGCAGATAGTGATATTTGCTTTAGAGGGGATTTTTATCAGAAATCGAAATTGATATATCAAAAAAGACCGTAGATAGTTTTGTTGGATTTGAAACAGTTTGCATTTTATTATTACTACTGATGATTGGCTCAATTGTCTGTAGTAATAGAAAAAATATCGAATGACTTCACCATTCTGGGGTGCTTTATAACAAAGTGAATTGTTGGAGTTTTGACTTTCGATACTAATACTTGTTTATCCTTAATAATCGTAATATCGATATTCTTGAATTTCATATAATCATTAACGATTAATTCACATTTATCATATTGATTAACAAAATCTTTTGTTTGTGAAAAATGATTTTGATATATTTCAAATGTGTATGGTATTGAACAATCTAAAAATAGAGCCGGCAGTGATAATGATGGAACGTTTTTCTCGAAATCTTCTTTTGTTAATTTTGGAATTATGAAAGTTATTTTTTCTTTTTCCAAAAGTGAAATAACTCTCTGCTTTTCGGTGCAAACGAAGTTTCTAATACTTGCAGCAGTTTCTTCATTTACGGAATTATGAGTCAAAAGTTTGTTTAGAAGCTCACCGGAAATAGTGAAAAAAGGCAGACAACTGAAAATTAGTTTTCTTGATCCGGAAATTGAATACATACTTTTAATGTATTTCATAAATTCGTTGCTGTGTTCTTTCGTATATATTTCCATAAGAGGTAAGGACTTTTGAAGAAGTTGTTCGGCTGTTTTTCGATAGCAGCTTACGGTGTCCTTTTTCGTTGTGAGATAATAAATTGCGTCTTCATAATGTTCCGAAATCGCTTCTCCGCTGAGTGCCGCTGTTCCTGAAACCTTAATTAAATGGTGAAATATTTCGCTTTGAGAATTTTTAAGATAATACGGAGAAATTTGTCCCGTCATATACAAAGGAATGAATCCTTCCAGTCCAAGCATCATTTCATTGAAAGGTCTGCTCGTGTCATGAATAAAATGAATATGCAGACCTTTTTTTATCATCATTGCTAGACCAAACATGTACTTTTTAAAGAAATCAATATCTTTTGCCATTTCTTCAATCGGCATATCGCTGTAATTAATTACGCTGTCTTTCGAGTTTGATAGAGCTGTTGCTTTTATAAAACCAAGCTCACTCTCCTTAATTGCACTAAATCCGATATACTTTTTTTCTTTTGGAAGCTGAAACGGAACAGTGGGTACTTTTATGTCGTCAAAATTAATTGTTCTTGTATAATCTTCTAAATTAAAATCATCTAGCTTTTGCAAAAATCCGCCTATAATATCTGTGCGTGGAGCTGGAACGCTAACTTCGCTTTTTGCGGAAAAATACATAAAAAGCTCGTTGTATAGATTTTCACCGCTGTCAAATATGGTTTTTTCCGTTTCAAGTATTTCGCAAAGCTTGTTTTTTTGCTCTTCCGTATAATTGATTTGCGAGAAATATATGGTAATCAAATTTACAAGCTTGCTTAATTTTGCCGGTCTTTTATCGCTGTGCAGTATTCGTGAAAGCGTGGACGGGTCATAGCTGATTCCCGAAGCAATCTCTTTATTAGTAATATTCAGCGTGTTCATGAGCTGTTTGAGATGAGCGGAGAAAATCTCAAAATCAATCGCTTCGCTGATTCCAAGACTTTGATTAAGCGTGTTTGCAATTTCTGTTTCGGAGATGTCTATATTTTTAATTTGAGCGATTTGAAATAGTCCGTGGGCGATGTCGGTTATTTGTGTGCTTTGATATTTTGGAATACGCATACCGTTGCGGTAACGGCTTAGAGTTCCTTCCGAAAGTTTTGAAGTATGTGACAGTTCTTTGCTTGTGCAGTCTAAAAGATCAATATAGTAATTAAGCTGTTCATTGAAATTCATACGTATTCACTCCTCTTAGATCAGTCTAATACAAAAAATAAAAAAAGTCAATAAGTATTGCAAAAAAAGAAATTGCAATATTGGAAATTCGTCTTGAACGTTTTTGGGCAACATGCTATAATAATTCTTAACGGATTGTATTTGAATCTGTTTAGTTTTTGATATACGGTGACAATACCGTGATTATAAAGAAGGGGACGATGAATTTATGAAAAGCTTGCTTAAAAGAACTGCGGCAACTGCGTTAAGCCTGTCCGTTGCTTTAGGCATACCTGTTACAACAGCAGGGGCTTATTCTGTAAGCGATGAGGGCGAGTATTATATCAGCTTTGACAGCAGATATGGATTCATGGAAGATGCGGAAATCGGAGGTACAGCGGCAAGCAGAAAGAGTGTTAAGTTTAACTTCGATTCGGAAGATGAGGTAATTGACCTTGATGAATTGACGGGTGAGATTACCAACACTTATTACACGCTGGAGGGCTGGGAGTTTGCCTTCGATGACTCCGGCGAAGTTCATACAACTGTAAGCAAAGATGACTACACCAACGGAAAGTACCTCTATGCAACAGCAGTGTTTGATACAGAAAATCTGCCGAAGGATTCCGGTGTTTATTATCTTGACTTGGATTTGAAATCGGGCGCAGGCAGTGAGATTGACAGCTACAAGTATGACGGATGCAGCTATGCGGCGCTGGAATTTGATGCTTTAGATTTTGATTATTACGATTTGCCAACGCCTACAAAGGAGGGGGCAGAGTTTAACGGCTGGATGCTTTATAATTCCGATTATGATTCTTATAAAAAAGTTACTTCTCTGAGCGCAGACGATTTTGAAAATAACGACAGCGATGTTATAAAGCTTGTGGCGTCTTATGAGAAAAAAAGCTGAGGGAAGCGATAAAGCTTTCTTTAATCTTGACGCTAACGGCGGTACGATTGACAGAGAGAAAACACAGGCTTATACGGGCGTTTTTCATGGAAATTTTGCTCAAAGCGAAACAATAATCCTTGACGCTTATGAGCCTGATGAAAGAGAAGGCTATTCCTTTACCGGCTGGAATACAAAAGCAGACGGTTCGGGCGAAGATGTTCATACGTTTTCTTATACGGATATCGCTTGGAATTCCTCCGGCGATGTAAAGACATACTACGCACAGTGGGATAAGAAGCAAGAAGATACATATAAAATTCATTTTAAATCATGGTATGGCACTATTGACGGCAAATCGGAAAATGGATTGGCTCAAAAAGACGTTGAGTTTACATTTACTGATTCGGACAACTTTACAGATTATCTTTATTTAACAGCTAAATTTAAAGTAATCGGCTATGAAGAAGATGAAAATGGAGAACCTACGCCAATCTATAAAGATAAAGACGGTAATCCTGTATGCAGACGTCAGTGGTGGCTTACTCTTGACGCAAACGGCGGCACAATAGACGGTAAGGACGTTGAGAAATACACAATTTTCTCATACTGGTCAGATGTTACCAATCCGCTTAACATTCCTGAATTCACACCTGTTCGTGACGGATACGTATTCAAAGGCTGGAATACTAAACAGGACGGTTCGGGCGATTACGTTACAAACGGCAGAATAGGTCCGTTCTATGCACAGTGGGAAGAGGATACAGCTCCTAAGCATGATGAGATTTACGGCGACCTTGACAATGACAAGAAAGTTACATCAGCAGACAGCCTGCTCATTTTGAGAGCGTCTGTAAAGCTGGAAAACTTCGATGACTTCAAAACAAAGCTCGCAGATATTGACGGCGATGGAAAAATATCCTCAGCAGACGCGCTAGAGGTTCTGCGTTACAGCGTTAAGCTTCCTGCTAAGGGAAATATTGGTGAGCAGTACAAGGAAAACTAGTCAATTTTTTTAAAAGTTATACTCAAAATCTAAAAGATTTAACATATAAAAGTTTTGATCAAACTTTTTCAAAGGCGCCCCGAAGGAAGTGCCCTCAGCGAAACTAAAATAACTTTATTAGGAAAAATAAATCAAGGCAATCCCCAAATTAATTCTTTTGGTAAAACACAAAACAGGCAAGAGCTTGCGAATTGCCGGTCTGAGAAAGATAAGTGCTAAATTTTAACGCTTTGAGTATAACTTAAAAAGTTGATGCGCGAATTTCGTCTGCCGTTGGCAGTATTATGGAATTGATTAATAAATATTCATTTTAGGAGGTCATATCGTGAAAGGCAAAAAAATCCTCAGCATTTCAATTGCAGCAGCTCTATTGCTCATGAACACTGCTTCACCAGTTTTCGCAATTGAAAACGAGAAAGAAAAAGCAAGCAAAGTAAGCGTCAGCGAAGTATTACCTTCAGCAGACATTCAAACTAAAAAAATTGATACGCAGATCAACAAAGCTGTTACGCCTTCGTCATCTCAGATTAAGACGAATATATCGTCAACAACCGCTCAGCCCTACACACTGACAGCTTCTGATGTTAATATAGAACGCTGCCGTGAGGACGACAACGATTCAAACACACCTTATATTGATGCAGTCAGAATAGTCGGATTCAAGGGCGATGCAAGTCAGCCGCAGTACAAGAACATAGTCATTCCCGAAACACTGCCCTTTGACAAGCCTGTGCTTGATGACGAAGGACATGAAAAACACGACAATGCAGGCAATGTCATCACCGAAACAGTGGAAATGCCCGTTATAAAGTGGTATGTGAACTTTGAAAACAACAGTAATCTCGAAAAGGTCACACTGCCGAAGAACCTGCGTGCTATAGGCAGAAAGTGCTTTGCGAACTGCCAGAATTTGAGCGAGGCAGTTGTCCCCAATGACAGCTCTCTTGAGGAGATTGGCTTAGGGGCATTTTACAAAACGGCTATATCGCAGTTCTATATCCCCGCAGGTGTTGAGGTGCTCACCGACGGAGCGGCGAGTTGGGGCAGCAACGGTATTTTTGAGGAGTGCAAAAACCTCAAAACAGTCACTTTCGCAGAAAACTCAAAGCTTAGGATCGTAGGCATGCGCACGTTTATGAATTCAGGGCTTACTTCAATAAATCTGCCCGACACGGTGGAGGAAATACACGAGGGCGCATTTACAGAATGTCCTTTAGAGGAGATTACTCTGCCAGAACTGCTGGAGGAAATCCCAGACTATGCGTTTGCAAACTGCGACACTCTAAAAAAGGTCACATTCGGAAGTAATTTGAAAACGATAGGCGGTAGCGCTTTCAAAAACACGGCTTTGACCGAAGTCGTTATCCCTGAGTCCGTTACATCGATCGGACGTGATGCGTTCGGGGATATCGCAGCGCTTACCTCCGTCACGATTAACGGCAGCGGCGTCAAGGAAATTTCCGGCTGCTTTAGCGGTTCAACTAACATATCCGTGCTGAACCTCAGCGAAGGGCTTGAAATGATCGGCGCAGCGGCTTTTCGTAACACAGCGATAAAAGAGCTTACCATACCGTCTACGGTAAAGCGTATTTGCGGAGAGGCATTCGCAGACTGCAAGCTGCTTGAAAAGCTCACCTTTGCAGAAGGCTCGCAGCTTGAGCTGATAAGCTCGACTGAGGGCAACGGAAGCGGTATGAACGAAGGCGCTTTTTCGGGCTGCAGCTCTTTGAAGTCTTTGAAGCTGCCCGTCAGCACAACGCCGTTTACTATTGATGATTATACCTTTGAGGGCTGTTCCTCACTTCGTGACGTTGATCTCGGAAACTGTAAGATATTGGGTACAACCACCAAAAACAGCGAGTATCATTTTGGAGGAAAAGTTTTTGCCGGCTGTTCTTCTCTTCGTTCGGTAGATTTTGGCGAAAGCCTTGAGCAGATCGGTCTTTCAAGCTTTCTCGCCTGCAATCGTTTGCTCGGTCCTATCGTATTCCCCGATTCTTTGAAAATTATCGGCGACAATGCTTTCGACGGCTGTACCGCACTTGATGACGTAACCTTCAACGAAGGTTTGGAGCGGATAGGCTACGATGATACATGGTGTGGAAGCTCTTTTTCCGGCTGTGACCTGCACGAGATTATTCTGCCCGATTCTGTAAAGGAAGTTGGAAACTACTGCTTTAGAGGTAACCTTCATGTTGGTAAGATCAAGTTCTCCGCAAACATGACAGTTATTCCCGACGGTTTCCTCGATAATTATGCTCAGGACGTTGCGGCTTATGCTGCCGGCAAAGGTTCTCATACTAATGTGGGCGATCATGGCACTATGAAAACGCTCGTTATCCCCGATAATATAAAGGAGATTGGTTATGACGCATTTGACGGCTGTCTTGACCTCGAATACCTTGACCTCGGCAAAGTTGAATACATAGGCAAAGGAGCGTTTAGCTGCCACGGCTTGCTTTTGGGAGAATTGGGAATGGAACACGCTTCTCTTAAAACTGTTGTAATGTCCCCGAATCTTAAAGAGATCGGCACACGTCCGCCGCATACGGAATATAACGGCGACAGAGGTGATGTCGGCAATACGGAAAGCGCTTATGCAGGAGTATTTGAGGGGCAGGGCGACTTTGAAGGTCTTGTTCTTCCAAACACACTTGAAAAGGTAGGAAAATACGCATTTGTAGGCTGTCCGGCTGTCAAAGAGTTTACTATGACGGAGAATTTGAAATTGGTTGACGACCATGCCTTTGACGGCTGCGCTAATCTTAAAAAACTGACATTTGCTGATTCCGCAGAAACAAAATTTGGCGAACATGCGTTCGAATCCTGCGCAAGTCTGCGTGATGCAGATATTCCGTCGTGGCTTGAAGTTGTTCCCGTTGGAATGTTCAGCAGATGCAGAAAGCTTGCAAAGGTGACTATCCCTGAGGGAATTGAGGAGATAAGCAATAATGCGTTTTCCGATACGGCTTTAACAAGCGTGGAGCTTCCGGAAAGCTGTCTTTATATCAATGACGGCGTATTCCAAAATGCTCCCGTAAAAAATGTGAAGTTCGGCAGCAAAACTCAATCTATCGGCGCTAATGCTTTTGTAAAGGATACGAATATAAATCTGATGACTTGGGTTTATATTCCAGAAAGCGTTAAGTCGGTGGGTGAAAAAGCATTCGGCTATTATAAGGACAGCAAGCTGAACTATGAAGAGCTTTGCAAGGAAGCAGAGCGATTGGGGGTTAATGTGCAAAATTTGATGTCGCCAACGATTGCAAATCACGACTTTGTTCTGTACGGCGGAAGAGCCGCAAAGCGATATGCTGAGGAAAACGACATGATTTACGGCGGATTAGAGGTTATTGATCCCCCTGTTGATCCAACACAACCAGACACATACGGCGACCTTGACAATGACAAGAAAGTTACATCAGCAGACAGCCTGCTCATTTTGAGAGCGTCTGTAAAGCTGGA
>JAJJKT010015907.1:0-10238 GCA_023805755.1 Eremoplastron rostratum | reverse complement strand
AACATGTCATTCTGAGCGAAGTAAAGCATTGCAAAATCTTTTGGTAATTTATGTTAAACCGAGAAATAACTACAATAACGATTCAAATTATGTATAATTTGCACTTGTCCTTTTATCAAAGTAAAATAGTCATGTAGAGACAAGAAGGTTTATAATTTATGGAAAACAAATACAACAGAGTTTATAACTTTTCTGCAGGGCCTGCAGTACTTCCTGTAGAAGTTCTTGAAATTGCAAGAGATGAAATGCTTAACTATCAAGGTTCTGGCATGAGCGTAATGGAAATGTCTCATCGCTCCAAAACATATGACAATATAATTAAAACCGCGGAAAAAGACTTAAGGGAATTAATGAATATCACTGATAACTACAAAGTTTTGTTTTTGCAAGGCGGAGCACATTTACAATTTTCTATGGTGCCGATTAACCTTCTTAAAAATGGGGTAGCAGATTATATTGTTACCGGCCAATGGGCTAAAAAAGCATACGTTGAAGCTCAAAAATACGGAAAAATAAACAAAGTTGCAACTTCTGAGGATAAAACTTTTTCATATATTCCGGATTGCAGCGATTTAGATATTTCACCGGATGCTGATTATGTTTATATTTCGAAAGATGAAAATGCGGGCAAAACTTTTTTGAATTTGAAAGGAATGAAATAATTTCATCGTCAAGCTCGTTAATGTATAATGAACCGAGCCTGTATCTATGAATCGGGCTTTTTTCAAGCTCCGTTAATAAATCAATAAAGCGTTTATTTATATCAAGCCCCCATTGTCCTATGTGAATTCCCGTTAAGACGATTTCTTTTATATTTTTTGAAGCGATGATTTCAATTTGTTTTAAAATGTTTTCAATAGAATTAGAGCGCGAATACCCTCTTGCATAAGGGATTATGCAATATGAACATCTGTTGTTGCAGCCGTCTTGAATTTTTACGCTTACCCTTGTTGTATTGGGATTTATAAGGAATTTATTTTCAAAAGATTTAATTTCAAAAATGTCTTTTACATGTATATCAGATTCATCTAAATATTTAACGATATTTAATTTTTCGCTGTTTCCTATAATAAGGTCTGCCTTTGAAAAGTTAAAACCCTTGTGTTCTTTATATGTTTGAGCAATACAACCGGTGAGAACAGTTTTAATATTAGGATTTATTCTTTTTGCCTGATTTAAAAGATAGTTTGCGGTTGAATCGCTGCTGCTTGTTACTGTACAGGAATTTAGAATATAAATATCAGCTTCTTCGGGACTTGAAACAAGCGTATATCCTGAAGCAATCAGCTCATTTTCAATTATTTGCCCTTCAAGCTGGTTTTGTTTGCAACCGAGAGATTTAAGATAAAAGGTTTTCATTCTGATTATTTTAGCATTATATAAATAAAAGACAAGTTGTTTGACTCGTTTTTTATAGCGGGTTAATGTGCAGTCTTGGAATATCTCTGTCAGAATCCAATAACTTCACTTTTTATTTATCACTAAAATTTTCGCACCTGAATTTGCAAGGAACAATGAGCCCTTTTACACTATCCACAAGCCCATAATTAAGGTAATTTGCTGTTTTTTGAATAACGGTAAAATATTTTAGGTTATGAGGTGAAATTCTAACATCATCAAAAACGAATTTAACAACGGTATTTCTTTTCTTATCGATAAAACCCCATTTATTATTTGCTTTTACGCAAAAGAGTTTTGATTCTTCAACATTCGGGTTTATAACTACATCTTCATAACGAAAGGGGATTACCGTACGATTTAAAGTATCGATAAATCCCCACTTGTCTTTATAGCACACAGGAGCACAAAGCTCATTTTCAAAGCTACAAAAAAGAGTTCTATTGTAGTCATAAAACTTCTTAAATTTATGAACGGGTTTTAAAATATCATAATCAAAAGGAATTATTGTTTTATTTTGTTTATTAATAAATCCCCATTTGTCTTTCTTTTTTACTCCGGCTAGTCCGTTAAAAAAGGCGCATACTTCATCATATTGCGGTTTAATTTTGATTTTCCCACTTTTATCCAAATAACCCCATTTTTTTCCGGTGAAAAATGCACTTAATTCATCACTTGAATTAGGTTGAATTACTTCAATTTGAGTTTTTGGTGAAAATTGAATAATATTATTTTTGGTTTTCATTTTTTACTCCGTCCGTGATTTTGTTTTGGCAATCTGTTTTATACATTTCAATATATGCTATTTTATAAAGCTGCTTTGCTTCTAATATTTTTTCACTTCTGTAGTAGTGTTTGTTGTTAATAAAATAAGCTAAAAGCAGGTTAAAAAGTTTCTTTGCTTTATTTTCCTTAATTCCTTTTTCAACAGCTGATGATATAAATGTAAAATACGGTGTTTTAAATTGCTCTATATATATTTCGCAATGATTTTGCCTTATGCAGTCAATTAAAGGAACAGTGGTATTAAGATCATCCAGCTCTGTTAATTTGTATAACATGTATAAAGAGTTATAAAATATATCAATTTCATGTTCATTTGCATCTAAAATAAGATTAATTATTTCTCTTGCCTGTTCTTCAAAGGTTATGACCCCGTATGTATCTTTAATGACAGGTTTTACTAATTTACTTATATAATCAGGGCGAACATTGTTTTCAAGAATTAATCTGAATAAATATTTGGTTTTGAGTGCAGCAAAAATTACAGAAAACTTGTTTATATTATTCGGTTTAAGTTTAAAAATACCGTCCTTTTTAAATTTCGAAAGGTAAATAAATCTGTCTATATTTGATATCATATAATCAAAAATTTTTGAATCGTTATATTTTTTAATTTCAAAGTTATCAAGCTCATTTAATGCTAATAATTTTTCAATGATTTCTCTGAGGGCATAATTGCCTTCGGGATAGTTTGCCTTTATATTTTCAAGTGTTTTATAGTAATTATGTATAGCATCAGCGTATAATCCTTTTTCATTTTGAAATCTTTTTTGTGCTTGAAATAACTTTTCAAGCGCCTCTTTTTCTAACGATTCTTTTTCTTTCATAAATTCAGCCTTTCTTCTAACCTACTTCACTTATTAATTTTTTTTTCAAATGTTTCCATATCTTTTATTTCTAAAATTCTATACATGTTTGACCTTGCACTTAATACTAAAAATTCTTCTTTAGTTAGATACATTATTTTCTTCTCCTTAAATAATTTCTTTTCTGTAAATATCTAAAAAACGCTCTAATAATTTTTGATTTATAATGTCATATTGAGCAAGCATAAGCTGAACTTCATTATCAATAGTGCTTAAAATGTCGCTATAGTATTTCAATTTATCCGTAATTTCATCAATAGGTAATTTGTGTTTTTTCTTTTCGAATTCAAAAGGAATAGTTGTAAGGCAAAAAACTTTCAGTCTTAAATCCTTTAATAGCTTGATTAATGCAATACTGGCTCCGCTTCCCGTTCCTCCTCCAAGGCAGGAAATTACAAAAACCGTATTGTATTTATTTACTTTTTTAATTATTGCTTCTTCATTTTCATAAAAAGAATAAACACCAACATCAGGGTTGCCTTTTGCACTTAAACCTTTTGTTAATTTCCTGCCTATCAACATTGTTTTAACATTAGAGTTTTTTAAAATCTCTTTATCTGTGTCAATAGAGATAAAATCAGCTTTTATTTCTGCCGGTTTATTGCTGTAGATGTAATTAAGCGCAGTTAATGCACCGGATCCAATGGATAAAACTAATATTTTATTGCTCGTTTTCATTACTTCATCTTTAATCCTTTTAGGTTAGCGTATTCGATAATTTCTTTCCAAATTTCATCATACAGAACGTGCAAAATTATCATTGAAAGTTTTTTCATTATTTTTGCTATCATTTCTTTATTTTAAAACCCTGCTACGTCATATTTGGACGTTAAAAAAAATCTAAAAACCGACAGAAGTTTTTAAATTTGGTGATTTTTTAACCTTGACTTCATCAGCTAGCATTTTTGATATTTCATCAATATCTTTTACCCCAAGAAAATCAACTTTCTTTTTAACAACCGCAAAATCGCCTGTTGTTAAGCCTTTAATATCAACGGATGCATCTTTTATATCAAAAAAGTGCTCTATTGCTCGATTTACTTGGCTTTGGTTCATAAAATCAAACTTAACCTTAAAAGTAAATCGTCTTAAAGAAGCTTCATCAAGGCTATTAATAAGGTTTGTTGTGCAAACAAAAGGATATTGATGAGATTCCATCCAGGTTAGCATTTCATTAACCTGTGTCACTTCCCAAGACCTTTGCGCATTAGACCTGTTTTGTAAAAAACTATCCGCTTCATCAAAAATAAGCATAGCTTCTCTTTCTTTTGCTTCTTTGAAAGCGTTGGCTATATTTTTTTCGCTGCCGCCTACCCACATAGATAATAAATCCGACGCCTTTTTATAGACAACTTCTATCCCTAGTTTATTAGCCAAATATTTTGCATACTCGCTTTTTCCCGTCCCAGGTTCACCATATAAACAAAGCGAAAAATTCAATTTTCCTGATTCAATGATTCTATCCGTCAAATTATTCATATCTAAATCGGCATTAACAAGCCCGATATCATATTTATCAGGTTCAAAACTGTTTGAATTTTTAAAATTTTTCCCTGAAGCGACGTTTGCTACGTTTTCAATAAGCTCTTCAAATTTTTCCGTGCCCCCTTTTATCATCTTTGCGGTTTTTGCGGCATTTTCAACAATTGAAGGTGAAACATTATAGGTTTTATTCAGTTCTTCAAGTTTAGTTTTTTCGATTTCAAACTTATTTTTTTCTAATATCCTGTTCCAAATATTTAACCTTGAATTTTCGGGCAATTTTTCAAATTCAATAGTATAGGTCATCCTTCTTAAAAATGCAGGGTCAACATATTTTAGAGTATTTGTTGTCCAAATAACAGGAACGGGCGTTGTTTCTAAAATGTTGTTCAAATGTCCTTTAGATGCCGAGTTATCAAAAAATGAAAAACCCGTATTCATAACGTCTTCCGCTTCATCAAACAAAATGCAGGCATTAGAAGAGTTATTAAGGATATACTGCTTTGAAACTAAATCAATCATCCTTTGCTCTCTGTTTGCTTCTTCATATTTATTTACTTTTGTTATAACGCTATATATAGGAACATCAATAGAATTAGCCATTAATTTTGCAAATTCCGTCTTGCCTGTTCCGGGGATTCCGTATAGAAGAATATTTACACCCTTTCTTTTCTTTTTAATCGAGGTTGAAAGTATATCTATTGCAGTTTTTGCGGCATTTTCAATATGTTTATAATCATCAAGAGTTAAACTTGATTTTTCGGGTTTTCCCATAATCAAACTCATAATTTTATCTATGGAATCATATTTTTTTGAGTTAAAAATATCCAGCCAAAAATCATTAATATCAGCGCTTCCTCTTCTTGAATCCGTTAATTTTTTATAATAAAGCTCGTTTATTATCTTTTCTGCTTTGAGCGGGGGAATTAAAAGACATCTTGCCATCAAGGTAGTAAAGGTATCGCATCCTCGGCTATATCTTTCAATACAACTATAGAACAAATCAAATATGGGAATTTTTTTTATTGTAAGAAAAACAAATACTTTAAATTCGTTTTCATCAAGTTTATAGATTTCTTTTACAAATTCAAGTTGACGTGAAAAAAGCGAATTTTCCCGTTTGATTTTCTTTTTTTCCTTGCATATTATTTCTTTTAAAAGTTTTTTAAATTCGTCTCTTTTTTTACGCTGACTAAAATTAAAATCACTGTCATAATATGGTTTTATCAGTTTATTTGAAATTTTAAATTCTTCAACAAATTTAGCAAAAAATTCTTCAAAAGAACTGCTTGTTACAGATATTACCGGAAAAGAATTTTCAAAATACTGTAATAATAATCGTTTTTCAAAATTGTTCATAACCATTCCCCTTATTTTTGTCATATTAAATTTAAACTATGGTTTAATAATACATGATACATATGTCACATTTGGACGATAAAAAATAAAATATTGTTCAATTTTTATAAATTTGTTATCATTTTTTTAACACCAAATCTGACGGGGTAATTATTTAAAATGGAGTTTATGGAAATGAAAGAGGAAAAAACAATAAGATATAAAAGGTTATCCGATATTTTGGCAATTCTGGTAGAAATGCAAGCAAGCGCTCAGGGAGTAACATTATCTGATATTCGAAAAATCTGCGGAGTTGAAATAAGAACAGCGGAAAGATTACGTGACGCCATTTTAAATGCTCTTCCTCAGGTTGATGTAATTGAAACACCGGACAGAGAAAAGCACTGGGGCTTTACTTCCAGATACTTAAATGAGCTTTCTCATTTTTCTCCCGAAGAAATAGCATCTCTTGAGAGCATAAAAAACGTCATTAAATTTAAAGATAAAAAACAAATACTTGATTCAGTAATTACAAAATTAAAAGCAATTTCAAAGAAAAACATTACCGATATTGAAGATGTAATTGAATTTATGCTGAAAACCGAAGGAATCGCCGTATCTCAGAAATTGAATTATAAAGTTGATGTTAGTCTGCTTGAAAAAATCAGGACAGCGATTAAAGAAAACAGAAAAATAAGAGCTACATACAGAGATAAAGAAAAAATATTAACTCCGCTCGGGATAATATACGGCTCCTCTAATATTCACCTTGTAGCGCTCGAAGGCAAGGGGGCGCATCCGTATAACTATTCTTTGCATAGATTTTCCAAAATTGAGCTTACTTTGGATAAATTTGAAAAAGGTGATTTTGATATAAAAGAATACGCTTCCCGCTCGTTTGGAATTTTTCAAAATAAAATTATGAAAGTTGAATTGTTGTTTGATAAATGCGTTAGAGAAGACGTTTTAAATCATTATTTCCACCCGACACAAAAAATAAAAGAAAATGAAGATGGCTCAATTACGGTTAAATTCAACGCTTCGGGCAGTCAAGAAATCATCTGGCACCTGTTTAAATGGAGCGATAATTTTAAACTTATAGCTCCAAAAAGCCTGAAAGATGAATATATTGATTGGCTGCAAAGAAGTTTGTTAAAACAAATTGGAAAATAATTTATGGTTTAAATTCTATCAGTCTTATTTTTCCGCTTCTTCCATAGCAATTCCTGCAACAATCTAAATCCAACCTTCCGGGGTGTTTTGGATAGTTATTTTCAACAGGGCAAAAAGTTAATAGCAAATTGTTATTTTCAACTATTTTCTTATAAATTGAAGCCTTATATTCTTTTACTAATTTACTTTGTTGTAATTCATCAATTTTCATTTTTTGATCCTTATTATTTTCATTTGGATTAGTATCTTTGTAGCTTTCACTAAATAAATTTTCATTTTTAATTAAATTTGGAATATTTTTATTTTTTGTTCCAATTCCATAATATGGTTTCAAATTACTATTGTTATTTCCATTATTTAAATTTACATTATTATTCCTTTGAGAAATTGGTTTACTATTATTGTTATTATTTTTCATATAAAATAAATTATTATTAGCACTTCTATTAGAAAAAAATCTTAAACTACCAGTGATATCATCTAATTCTTTTGGCTCAAATTTTCTTGTTGAAGAAATTATATTAGTCTCATAATTACTTATGTGTCTCATATTATTTGTAGATATTTCAGATACAGGAACTATTGGCTGCTCTGAGCAATTATTATATACCAAAGGCATTTGGAGATTTAATTCATTTTCATTTATTTTATTAGACATGGTATCATCTATTGATTGAATCATTTCTAATTCCTGATTTTCTTCAATTATTTCACTAATTCTTTTTTTTGATTTTTCTTTCCAATTTAAATTTAATTTTTTTTTATTTTCTTGTAATTGTGAAACTGTCTCTTTGGCCTCATTATCATTTTCTTCATCGCTTAAATTTAGATTTAATTGATTATTTATTTTTTCTTTATCTTTTTCTTTATTTGATAAATTTATTATTTCTAAACTATCCTCCTTTTCTTTCTCTTTATTAAGATATAAATCAAGGTTTTTGTTATCTTCTATTGTAAATTTTAATGAATTATCATTTTCCTCAATATTATAATTAATTAAGTTATTTTTTCCTTCTGAGTTATAGCTGGGAATCTTTCCTATATTTTTTGTTATTATTTTCTCATTTAAATTATTATTACTTAATTTATAAGGTAAGTCATTTAATGAATCTTTATTTTCTGTATTTAAACTATTATTTTTTTCATAGGAATTATTGATATTATTACCAAAAAGTATATCTCTATTTGAAACAATATCTTCGATATGCAATTTTAATTCATTATTATTATTATATTCTGTATTATTATTTATATTTGGAATATTTCCATTATTTATTTCTAAATTTATGTCTTTTTTATCATTAATATTAAATTGTTGGTTAGAAGAAATCATAAAATTATAATTTTTTTTACTTTCCCCTTTCATTATAAAATCATTTTCATTTTCTTTTTTTAGCCTCTCAGGCAAAAATTTATAATTAATATCTTTTTCATTTATTTTGTCTAAGGTTTTTCCTTCTATAAAGTTTTTTATTTCAGAAGTAATTAATAAATTTTTTCTTTCCTGTTCAGTTAATTTTTTTTGTTTTCCTAATTTTTCAAGCTCTTTTTCCTTCTCTTCTAATTCTTTTATTTTTTCGGAAACTAACTTTTTTTCCTTCATTAAAATTTCATTTTTTTCTTTTTCTAATTTTTCTCTTTCTTTTTTTTGCTCTTCTTCTTGTCTTTGTTTTTCTTTATTATATTTTTCTTTATATTCATTTTCTAACTTTTCTCTTAATTCTTTTTCTATTAATTCCTGGTAATTATTTTTTTGCTTCTCTTTTTCTATTAGTTTTTGATTATCTATCATTTCCTTTTTTTCTTTATTTTCTTTTTCAAGTTTTTCTTTTATTAATAATCCTTCTTCTTTTTTAACTTTCATTTCCTCTATTTCTTTTTCTAATTTTTGTTTTTCTAATCTAATTTTGTTTAAATTTTCTAGTTCTTCTCTTTTCTCTTTTTCCATTCTTTCTTTTTCTTTTCTTTCCTTATCTTCTTTTTCTTTTCTTTCTTTTTCTTTTCTTTCCTTATCTTCTTTTTCTTTTCTTTCTTTTCTTTCCTTTTCTTCTTTTTCTTTCCTCTCCTTCTCTTCTTTTTCTTTCCTCTCCTTCTCTTCTTTTTTCTCAATTTCTTCCTTTTCTTTTTTAATTTTATCTTTTTGGTTTTTCATTTCTTTTAGAATATTTTCTTTTTCCATCCTTTTAATTATTTCTTTTTCTAATCTTTGTTTTTGGTCATTTTCTATATTCTTCTTATCAATTCCAATTTGTAATTTTTCTTTTTTGGTTTTTTCTTTTTCTAATAATTCCTTTTCTTTATTTTCATGATTTATGTCCTCCTTAAAAGTTTTATTGATATTAGTTTTATAATCATAATTACTAAAGTAATTATTATATTTTATCTTTTTCTTTTCCAAAAAAAGTTTCTTGTAATTCTTTAATAAGTATTTCTGTTTTACTTTTTGTTTTCCCTATTTGTGATAATATTCTTTTTGCATTTTTTGTATTATTGTCAATTCTAACGGGTTGGTTTAACATTAATTTTCTATTATTTATATTTTTGAGTATATTATCAAATTCATTTTCTTCTTTTTTGTTATTATATACATTAACAGTATTAGAACTAATATTATTATTATTTTTATCTTCCTTTATTTGACTATAACTTCTTTTTTTAATTATATTCGTGTTAATATGACAATATTTCCCTTCCTTATTTTCTTCTGTATTATCATTTGTTTTATAATTTATATTATTCGACACCAAAAAAGAATAATTTTCCCTTTTTTTAATTAAATAAGTATTATTATTTAATTCATTATTATCTAAAGTAATATTATTTTTATTTATTTTATAATTTTCAGCTATTCTTTTATAATTTACATATTTTTCTAAATTTTCAGCTTCTTTTATATCTATATTATTCAAATTTTTACCTTTTATTCTAGAAAAATTTTGGAGATTATCCTTTTTATCAGTTTGATTATTAGTTTCATCATTAAAATTAGAATTAGCATTAATTGTTTTATAAGTGTTATCAATAAATTCAAAATCAATTAGACTTTTATTGTCCTCTTTTGCTTCATTTTTATATCCATAATTTTTACTTACAGGAATATTCAATGATTGAAAAGAAGAGTCTATATTATTATTGTTATAATTTTTTTTAACTCGTGGATAAATATACTCTCCTTTTAATATAATGGGATATTCTTTT
>JAJJKT010015906.1:0-10318 GCA_023805755.1 Eremoplastron rostratum | reverse complement strand
CCCAATCCCCAATACCCAAAACCCAAACCCCCAAACCCAAAACCCAATTACCAAAATCTCATATATTAAAATTTATTAATATTATTTATTAAATAAATTAATTAATTACTTATTTCAATATCATTTGTTACAAATATTTAAAATGAGGAAAATTTTAAAACTTTCCTTTTCTCAAATATTAATATTAATCTTATTTTCTTTATCTTTAATTTCTATTAAATCAGCGACAATTCATGAAATAAATGAAGACATAAGTGGAAATTCGGATTATAAAAAAGTTTCGTTTGAATCTGATGGAAAAACTTTTAATCACTTTTTTAAATATTCTGTGAAAAATATTCCAAAATCAAGAATAGGTGCATTGAGAATTGATTTTGATTCATTTAATGAACTTTCTCAAAATAATAATGTTTTTTGTACATTTGTAAAAGAATCAACAAGCGATGCTGATTTAGAGCAACAACTTCGTCTATTAACCGATGAAGACACTGCTTGTGTTGGTAAATTTAATAGTAAAGGGATTTTTGATGGAATTATAGAATATAATACAACTAATACAAAATTAGGTATATATTTGGTAGCAAAAGGGGGAATACAATTTACAGCTACAGTTTATGTTAGGATAACTGAAAAATATTTAGATGTAAAAGAAAGTACTTTTACTACTGATGAATCCTATTCTTTAGTTCCATTTACTGTATATATTCCTGATTTTAGAGATTCTGCATCAAGAATATTATTTTATTCATATACAAGAGAGTTACAAATGTATTATGTGGAACAAGACACCCCATATCCCGAAAAATTGTTTTCTGGAAATGTTATGTCTGTTTATACTAATCCAAATATGGTTCATCAGAAATATCATGATGCAAATTATATGGTTTTACTAACTAGAGATTTCACACAAGATGATAAAGTTTCCGAATTATTTAAATTCCAAGTTAAATTTTTCCCTTCAAATCATTTAATGGATTATTATGTAAGTAATAACCCTTATGGCCGTTCAAAAAATACTCCTTTAGCAATTAATATGACAGAATGCGGAAGTCCTTATTATGTAATACTTAATTACAATACACCAGAAAAGAAAACAAGTTTATATATAGATCAAATTTATGGAAAAATTAAATCTCTTTCTGTCGCCCCTACCTTTAGTAGTATTACCTGGGAAGATATGATCGAGGATGATATGATAGAAATTCAAGTTTCTTCTCGTAAATATGAATTACCAAAAGAATCTGAAACTCATATGGATGTCTACAAAATAGAATGTGAAATACCATTATTACTTAATTTTTATTATGTGGATGAAACTGCAGATATTCCAGTTTTAGATTATGGTCAAGTTGTAATCTCTACTTTAAAAGCCTCACAAATTCTTTCTTTGCCTTTTGCCGAAGGAATCAACTTACCAGAATTATCAATAGAAATTTTTAATCCAATAAAATTACCTTTGGTCATTGTTGATGATGGACAAAATCAAAATATAGTTAGTAAAAATACTTTAATTAGAAGTATGCCTTTCACCACAAGTAAACCCATTATTATAAAAGAAAGAGGAGGAGATTCAAATACAAGAGTAATAATAAAGGTTGGATATTATACTGGAAGTTGGTCTTCAACAGAATATGAAAATGTAGTTTATAGTCCACAATTAAATATGTTTGTATTTTCTTTTCCTAATGACGCTAAAAAATTAAATTATACTTCAGCTAATTTGATTACAAAAGGAGTAAATGACGGTGATAATGTAAAATATTGCTATGGAACAAATATCGGAAGTGCCATTTTGCCTTCTAATGAAAATTGTTATCGTGTTTCTAAAGATAATAGTTACACTATTAAATTTTTAAATCCTTTTGTAATGTATAAAGATTATAATATAGATGGAGACTTGACTTATTATGTGTCAATTAAACCAATTTCTTTAAAAGAAGAAATGGAAGTTGTTCCAGAACTTAAAACATATGATGCAAATGAAAGAAATATTGAAGGACAAGGAAAAATACTTAAGATTGGTACCACCGGTGAGGTCAGCTCTATTTTAACCTCCCCAGAAAATAAGGAAGTTCGAATTTTTGTTCAAGTTACCCAATGTGACTCGTCTCAAATAACAATGTCTGTTTTAAATGCTTATAATACTAGCGAAACAATCATAGAGACAACTACAATTTCATCTACTAATAAAAAAAACTTTTATCAAATATTTACAAATATTTTCATGGAAACAGAACTTCATTTAACTGGAAACTCTGGAACTAATGTTTTTGTAAAACATACAGGAATTATAAGTGTTTATAGTCCAAAAGTTAAATCTTCTCAAAATATAGAATTTAATTCAGATTTAAATCAATTAATAGTTGAAAGTCCTATTGAAAATTATGAAAGAATGAAATATATAGTTTTAATAAGTGCTGAAGGAGAATTAAGCAAAAAAGGTATAACCTTATGCTCTTTCATAGATGGGGACACTCTTGCAACATATAATAAAACTGTAGAATCATATAGTGAAAAAACTTCAATAGCAATTAATTTTAATAAGGCTGGATTAAAGGCGGGAGATAAATTTGAAGCATTGGTATATTCAGAGCAACAATTAAATTCAAAAATGTCATTTTTATCAGAAGTTTTTACTGGTGTAGTCGGAGAAATAAAAACAGAAACAATTACAGAAATTAAAAGTGTGTATGATATAGATAATGATTATGTATATGCTAGAGGTACTGCAACTACCGATGGATTAGTTTATTATTTCTCATATTTGCCAGAGACAATTAAGGAAGTTCCTATTGGTGCATTTAATATTGAATTAGATTCAGAGCCCATAAATGGATTTTCTAGTATAGATTGCGCATTTGTAGATGATGGGGAAGACGCCATGAGCATGGTCGAAGCTGTAGAAGATATCATAGAAGCCAGAAATCCATATTGTATAGGAGCACAGAGTACAACTAATTCAAAAATATTTAGATATATATTTAGGTATTCATATACATCTGATAACAAACCAAGAAGGTTAGTTATCAAAATTTCTAATGGTAAATATGTTTCTGATGGCTTCACTGTTTATTTAAGAAAAGGAAATAATACTTATATAAAAAAAACTGGTTTTGAAGAACAAGAAGAATATGGAAAACAAGAAGAATATAAAAAATCAGTTATTCCTTACATCGTTGATTTAAACAAAATTAGAGGAAGTGATGATGGGGATTATGTCTCAAAAATGCTTCTATATTCCCAACATTTAGAAATGCAAATGTATTACTTAGACCAAACTGGTCAAACTAATGCCCCAATTTTATTATTCACTGGAAATATTATGCTTGTATATACCAAATTGGCATTAGCAGAGCAGAAATATCATGCAACTAAATTAATTCTCTTAAGTGAAAATATAAGTGGCGAAGAACATTCAAGTTTAGGAAATAATTATCGTTTCCATACAAAAATGTTTAGATCTGATGCTCAGATTGAGTATTTTGTTAGTAATAACCCTGTCGGCAGAACATTAAATTTCCCTTTGAGTGTAGAAATGAATACATGTACATCAACAAATAATAAATATTATTATATATTAAATTATAATAAAGCAGAAGATGATAGAATTCTTTATTTAGATTTATTATTTGGAAGTATGAAAAGAGCAAGAATAGTAAATGAAATCAATGCTGATAAATGGGATAGTTTAATTCAAAATAATATGGTAGAAATTACAGATTATCAAATTAATTTAGTTAGCAGGCCACAACACATTGACATAGTTGAAATAGAATGCAATTCACCCCTATTAGCAAATGTATATTATAATTATGAAGGACAACAATTTAGTGGATTAGGATTAGGAGATATTGCTATAAAAACTTTAGGTTCTCAAGAAAGTACAATTATTACTATAGATGAAACAATGAGTGGCAGTTTATATTATTCTATATCTCTATTTAATAATGTTGAAAATCCTGATATTAGCTTTAGATTCGGAAATGATAGAATTCATCAAGTTAATGAAAATGCTTTACAAACAGGATTTTTAGTAAAAATACCAGAGAGTATTTCAGTAATGAATAATGGAAATACACCCACTAGATTTATTTTTAAAATTGGATATGGGGTAGAATCAGAATGGTCGGATGAGAAAGAAAATATTGAAGGTAAATTATATTCAAATGAAAATAAATTTGTATATAAATTCCCAGTTGGAGACAAAAAGAAAAATTTCACCGATGTAGTATTAAATGTAAAGCCTATGAAAAAAGGAAGTGATGTCAAATTAAATAATATAAAATTCTGCTATAGTACTAGTTTGGGAATGCCTATAGATGCTTCTTATGAAAATTGCTTTAGAACAGGAGCTAATATTCCTTATTCTTTGAAATTTATTAATCCTTTAATTGCACCTAAGAATTATAAAACTTATTCAGATAATTATTATGTAACTTTGAGTACTTATTACACTTCTGAATATATATCTTTAGATATAACAGAAAATAAATATGATGCAAGTAAAAGAAATATTGAAGGAGTTGGAACTATTATCAAATTAGAAAATGAAAGAGAAAAAAGTACAATTTTATCTTTACCTGAAGTAATTATAAATCCAAATATTTTATTACAATTACAATTATGTAAATCTTCTAATCCTTCTATCTCCTATTCCATAATAAATGCATACACTCGAGAAGTAATTGGCCAAAACACCTTAAGTAAAGAAGATAAATTTTACACAAAGCCAATAGTTAATAGTTTAATGGAAACTGAAGTTAAATTTATAGGAAGTGAAAATGATGAAATATTTGCAAAGCATATAGGTCTTAATAATTATGAAATACACCTTGAAGAATATGAAGCAACATTTAATGATTATCAAAATGTAGTTAATATAGTTAAACCAATATTCAATGAAGCTTTCAAAATAATTGTTTTTGTTGATAAAAAAGGAAAATTTGATGATTTTAGTTTATGCACTTTTGCTGAAAAAACTGAAAGTCAAATTAAATCTCTTGCTACTTATGTAAATATATTTACTTCAGTTGGTAGTAATATTATTACACATTATATAGATTTCAGCTCAATTAATTATAAAGAAGGAGATGAGTTCGATTTACTAGTTTATGCCATCCAAGTCAATAATGCCAAGATAGAAATATTGTATGATGTAATTAGTGGAAAAGTTGGAAAAATCCAAGGAGTTGTTAAAATTGAATCAACAATTCCTAATAAAAATGACTACGTCACCCAATTATTCATAAAAAATACTACAAGTAATTATTTATATTATAACTTTGGAAGAGATCCCATTGGATATGTGGCTAGTTTGAAAATAAAACCTGAATTAGATGTTGAAGAGGGTATGAGAGTAAATAAAGTAGGATGTGTTTTTGTTGATCCTTCTTCAACTGATGAACAAATGGTCAAAGAAGTAAATAATGCCATGGCCCAAGGAACTAGTGTATGTGTAGGAGAATATCAAAAAGATACAAATGGTTATGACGCCCTCATTAATGCAAATGACCTAAAAAGTGGTAGTAAAAATTCAAGATTGGTGATACAAGTTATTTATGGATTAGGAGATGAAGAAAGTGAAAAAGAAAAGCTTAGAGATGAATTTATTACTCTTAATATTACTTTAAGAATAAATGGACTAAAAGTTGAGAATCAAGATTATGGATATAATGAAGATGAAACTTTAACTTTAGTTCCATATGTTCTAGATTTATTAGAAATTAGACAAAAAGGAACTGGAACTGATTATGTCAGTAAAATATTATTATATTCTAATACACGTGAATTACAAATGTTTTATTTAGCTAGTGGTGCTCCTACTGAATTATTCTCTGGAAATATTATGCTTGTTTATACAAATGAAGATGTTGTAAGAGAAAAATATTTTGGAGCAACTACTATGATTTTATTAACTGACTCTTTTTCAGCTTCCCACACTCCATCAATGGGTGAAAAGTTTAAATTCAAAGTTAATTTCTTTGATTCAAAAGCAACAATTCAATACTATGTAAGTGCTAAATCAAACGGAAGACTTTTAAATAATCCAACAAGCATTGAAATGCTATCTTGTGATCAGCCTTATTATTATATATTAAATTATAATGCATATGAAAGTAATAGAATTCTCCACTTAGATAAAATTTTTGGAGAAATCAATACAACTAAAATTGCCACAAAATTAAATGATGATAATTGGTATGAGTTCATCAGAAATATGGAATCTTTTGAAGGAAATGAATATTTAATAGAAGAGCAAGATAAGTATCATATAGATGTTTTAGAAGTAACTTGTCAAACACCTTTATTATTAAATGTATATTATACTGATCCCATAGCCACAAAAAAAACTAATTTAGATGAGGGGGATATTTCTGTAATTAGTTTAGCCCCGGGAACATCTGAAACATTAACATTTAAAACAGGTTTATCTGGAGAATTTATTTATAGTTTTAATGTATTAAGAGCTAATAATTTGCCTCCTAATATTGTTGTTAGATTTGATGATGAGGACATGTCAATAAATAGGAATGGTGTTTTTAATAAAAGAACTAAAGACAACTATCCTTTAATAAATATATATAATAATCAAATAACTGGTACTGATGAAACTAAAATAATATTTAAATTTGGATATGTAATTTCAGAAACATTTACAAAAATAGCAAATGATATGTATAATTTACAAACAGAAAATAGGCCAGCAAATTTATTCGCTTATATATTTAAAAATGGAGAGGATAGATTAAATTATACTAAAGTCATTTTTGAGGTTAAGACCACTTATGAAAATGTCAAATTTTGTTATACTTCAAATTTAGGTGCTTTTATTGATCCTTCTTTACAAAATTGTTATAGAGTAGGAAGAAATAATCCTTATAATATATCTATATTAAATCCTTATATAATGTATAAAGATTATTATACTGGAGAAGATGTTATGGATTATTATGTTTCTTTCAGAACTGAGAATATATCTTTGAATGTTACTATATTTCCATATCTAATAGAATATGATACCAAAAGTAGAAATTTAGAAGGTTATCCAAATTCAGTTATAGTACCTAAAGAAGGAAATAGTACAATATTAACAATTCCAGCAAATAAAGAAAAATATTTATTTGTTCAAATGGCTCTCTGCAATTCTCAAAGTACAATAGAATATGAATTTTATAATGCTTATTACGGAACATCTCTTGGACAAACAGGTAATATTCAACCAAGCAAAGAAAATCTTTATTATTATAGAAATATTGAAAATACTAATTTAGATACTAAATTATCTTTTGAAGATTTAACAAAAGGTAAAGAAGTCCCTGAAATATTCGTTAAGCATAAAGGAATAAATGAAAAATATCAACCAATTGTTCAAAATATAAAAATAACATTTGAAAAAGATGGTGAAATCATTAAATTTAATCAGCCTATTGAAGGAGAAGAATTTAATTATACGATATACATTGACAAAAAAGATAACTTAGTCAATCAAAATTATACTTTGTGTTCACTTTTTAAAAAAAGTAAATTAGCACATTATTCCCAATCTTTTACCTCAAAAGAAGGAAATATAACAATAAAATTAGATTTTAGCAAATCAGAATTGAAAGGATATGAAAAATATGATTGTCTAATTTTGGCAGATAATGGAAAAATGATGATATTATCAGATATTGTTAGTAACAAAATGGATGGTAGAGATGATGACGATGATTCATCTAACATTGTATTAATTAGTGTTCTTGTTGGATTGGCTGTCTTGCTTGTTGCTGGAGGTATAATTATGTTTATTTGCCTTAGAAATCTTAAAAATAAACCTATGGAAAATGTTATAATTGCAAAACCTGCTAGTTTAGATGATATTCAATCTGCTAATAAAGGAGAAAAAATGCTGGATAGTATGGCTCAAAGTCAAGCTTATGAAAATCAACATTAGTTTTAAAATACAGTTTTATTTTTATTTTCTTAGAAATTAGTATTTATTCCATAAGTGTTAAGGATAATAAATAATAATTAATTTAATAGTTAAATTTAAATTTATATTAAAATAATATTCTTATTATTTTTTTGAGAAAAATTTTATTTATTAGAAATAAATAAAGATTAGTAAATAAATTTTGTATAAATAAAAATAGACTCATTTAATAATAGAACTAGATAGGTAACTTTCTTATTAACAATTATATCTTTCTCTTTTTGTGTCTTCTCTTGATATTATAAGTCAAAAGTTTATCTTTCTAAAATTTTAATTGCCATAATGGAAAATATAAGAATTATTTAATATTTTTATTATTATCATTTCTATCAAAGTTATAATATACCCCCATAAAAATTTAGTTAATAAATTTGTTATGAGCCAATTATATCTTTGATAATATCTATTATTTTTAATATTTTTAATATTTTTTTTTGTTAAATTAATTAAATGATTGATCTAATTACTTTTTAATCTAAATTTATGGTGAGGCGGGTGAATTTATTTTTGTCACATTTTTTATAATATTTTACAAAAAGTTTGGGATTTGGGATTGGATATGGTATTTACTAGTTTCTCCAACCTACTTCATATACCCATCTTAATATCCAATACCTGCTCCCCATTTTTTATATTTTATCAGAATTTATCAAGCAATATTTTATCTTAAAAAAATGTCAAATATTTCCATTCATTTTTTTATGTTTCAATAACTATTCGGAGAAGGAGGAATTTTTATGGTTTAAAAAAATAATATTGTCCTATGGTTTTAAGGAACTCTTTTCTTCCCTATCCCAAATCCCAATTTATTTGATTCATAAATAATTTTTAGTAAATAATATATCCTTTTAGAAGGTTTTTGAAAATATAGGAAAAATAAGGCAAATCCAATTTTTTTACTACTTAATTTACCCATACTGGAGAGCCAAACCCTTTCAAAAGTTAAATACAAAAAATATGAATTTTAATAAATTTGTTTTATGGAAATTTTATGGCCATAATTTTCTAAAAAATATTATTATTACTAATACTAATATATATAATATTCATTTGGTCGTGGAAAATGAATTCTTGAATAACTACTTTTTTTGTATGAAGAGGAAATTAAATCTAAATATTCTTTAATAGTTATCTTTTCTTCATCTTCATCTTCATCATCATCTTTGTTTTTAATAAAGTTAAAAACATTATTATTACTTTCTTTTATAATTTTAATTTTTTTTCATTCAGCTAGAAATCATAATTTTTTTTATAATAGGATATGAATCAAATTTTTCCCGATAAAAGAGTTATAAAGCTTCTCTTATAGTTAAAGGATACCTATTAATATAAAATAGTCCCCCTTCTATTTTTTTGTCTTGCAACCTATTTTTTGGGGGGCTTAAATCCTAATGAATAAGATAATAATTTTTTTAAATCAAATATTGTCCCTCAATTAATAAATAATTCATATATCTTTCAAATACTTAAATCACTCAAATGACATAAAATGAGAATTATTTTAATAATTTAGTAATGGTAGTAATAAAATATATATTAAATAAACTATGTTTATTATCAAAAAATATTATTATTATTTTTCCAAGAAATTCTCTTTCAACATAAAAATCAATCTCACATCCAGCAGGAGTTTTAATATCTCCCTTAATATCAAAATTGATTTTTTGTCCTGTAAAATATGAGTAAAATATAATCCTAATATTAAATTTTTTCTAACTGAATTTTCCAGGAATTGAAATAATAATTTTTAAAAATTAGAGCAAAAGTTATTCCATCTAAAATTTTATCTTAACTTTATCTCTATTAAAATGATATTTTAAATTTTTATATTTTAATTTATAATGGTTGTTAAAAAAATTTTCTGCTTGGGAGAAAGAATAATGCAAAATCAATTTTATTTTATACTACTTTTTAAAATTCTTGCTTTATTTATTTTAATAAATCATTTATACAATTTTCATTTTGGAGAACATTTTCAAATAATTTTGATTATAGATTATGGTCAAACTCTTTTTTATCATTTTAATGGGGATTTTTCATTATCCATTTTAGTAAAAAACTTAATAAAATCCGATAAAAACAATCAAAAACTTAATTTTTTTAACTAAAAAATGCTTAGGTTCGACCCACGATAAAAGCACATATTTTCTGAAAATTTAATTATCTTCTGGCTAGGGTTCTGTCCGATATATTTTTCCATAAATTTTTTCCATGAATTATGATCTTAATTATGATAAAATTTAAAAAGAATTAAAGAAGAAAGGAAAATATTTAAAAAAACGAATAGTTTTAAAAAAGGCATACTTCTTTAAAATTGATAATTTTAACTAAAATATTATTTAAATT
>JAJJKT010015905.1:0-10343 GCA_023805755.1 Eremoplastron rostratum | reverse complement strand
GGATTTAATAATACTTTTATTTCTAAAGAAGCAATTGAACCTTTAGTGCGATGTTTAGGCGATAAAAATAATGAAGTCGTTATAAATGCTTTGAAAATATTATTATTTTTCACTAAAGATAAAGCTTTTCATAATGATTTACTGAAGGCGAATTTTATTTTTAGATTAGTAAGAACATATAAACAAGGTATAGATGAAATGGATGTTGTAATAGTAAAAATATTATATGATTTATTTGATAATAAAAACTTATACGAAGTACTTTTTAAAAATAATGTTCTACTAATGTTATCAAATTATTTGATTAATTTTGAAGTAGAAAAAAATGAAAAATATGAAGAAGTTATCAAAAATGTTTTTGAAATATTTAAATTAATTAATAAAAATACAGATGAAGAAAATACTAGAGCCGGGCACTCAACAGTTCAGAACCCCCTTATAGAGGATGAAAATTTACAATTATTAATTTTTAAAAAAGCATATTCATTAGCAGCCTATTCAAAAAATGAGTCATCTATATTAAGTTGCCTATCATTATTACAAATTATGTTATTTAAATTTTCCTCTACTCTATTAAATTCAAATGAAACTGTGAAGAGTATAATTGAATTAGTACCTCCATTTTTTAAAAATAAAAAAATCGAAATAATTAAATATTCATTAAGTATATTTGAAATTATTTTAAACAAAAAAAGTAGCTATTTTCAGGATATATATGTGCAATCTGCCAATCAAACTTTTTCAATAAAATCTTTAGTCCATTCCGTTATAAATTTAGTGAATGAATTTTCGGGCAATTACGAACTTTTATCAATGAGTTGCCGTATATTAGTAACTCTATCAAATGTTACAAGATTACAGCCATATTTCCTCCAAGAACCGCAAATTACAGTTTTAAAAGTATTCAATGATAATTTATTAAAAACACAGAGAAATCTAAAATATGAGGAAAGAGAATTAGAAGAACGATTAGAAGAGCAACCTCCACCTACCGAATTGAATTTAATTAAAAAAAATAATGAAGACCAAAATATAAATACTAATAATGGAAAACTTGTAGTTTTAGCAGAAATAATAGAAAATCCAAGCACAAAAGAAATAAAACTTAATACCCCTAATATTCCTTTTAATAAAAATAATAATAATGTTCCTTCTCCTTTTAAATTAAGTTCAAATGCAAAATACAAATTAGGAGGAAATGTGGATCCATTAAAAGGTGTAGGAAGAAAAACAAGTGGGAGTAATAATCAACGAATGAATACTGGAACAAATGGGATTAATTCAACTAAAATAGAAGAAAGGGAAAAACAGTATTTATTAGATGTAAAAAAAAGTATTTCAGAAAATATATATTTATTAAAAGACTCATTTACTGTCATTTCAAATTTAAGTAAAACTGTTGAAAATCTCGAGGTTTTAAGATTAAAAGGCTTTTTAGATGTTATTACAGATAAATTATCTGATAACGATACCGAGACGTTACCCTATATAACAAGATGTATACAAGGTTTTTGCCAAGAACAAAGTTCAATAGATATAATACTAAGAGATCAAATTATAAATAAAATATTATCAATGTATAAATTATATAGAATAGAAGATGAAAGAAATAGAAAAGCAAAAAATGATTCAAATGTTGATTTGGGTATTGTTAGTGGAGGAATTTTGAATGGATTTCAAGCAAACAAAAAAATGACTATATGGGCCACAACGGCGAAACGGTTGGAAGTTTTGAAAAGTTTGAAAAATATTTTGGAAAGTGATATTAAATTGCAAAGAACCTTTATTATAGAAAAAGGGATTGAAATCTTATTGGATGATATTGTTAAAAATAGTTCTAATACTAATGATGCAGTTTCGGATCAATTAAATGAAATGATTTTACGAGTTATATATGTTGTTAGTTGTAATATAAATAAATTATTTTTGATATATTTTAGTTCAGATGAAAATATGAACAAAAATGAAGAAAATAGTATTTTTGAATCATCAATAGATGATAGTGATAGCGAAAAAGAAAAAAAGAAAAAGGAAAAAAAAAGTGTAAAGCCTATGGAATCATTCTCTAGTAGTGATGATAATGAAAAAGAAATAAAATTAAAAGCAGATGTTATAAAAGAAGAAAAAAATGAAAATGAAGAAGATAATAAAAATTTAAATAATAGTGTAAATAATGTAGAAAAAAATCAAAAGAATAATAAGAAAAATAATAATGAACAAGAACAAGATAATCAATCAACTAGTTCTAAAAAAAAATTATTTAAGATTTTTACAGAACAATTAAGCGAAGAAAAATTTATGAATAAATTAACAGAAGTTGGAATGTTTGATAAAAATAGTTTAAGTACATATAAAGAATTAGTAAAAATATTTATTAATTTATATTTAAATAGATATTATTTAGAATATTTCACCTATCCAAAAAATTTTGATAAAGTTATAAATATAATAAATAAAATAATGAAGAAATACAAAGAAAATATTTCAAATGAAAATGGTTATGAAATTTTAAAACTTGTAATAATATTTTTAAAATTTATTTGTGAAGATGAAAAATTAATCAAAAAATTTTTAAAAGAAGATGTGATAACAATATTAATCTCAGCTATTGTAGAAAATGAATTTTATGAAAATATAAAAGAAGACGAAATAGAACAATTTTATTACAATTTTAGTCTTGTATTATTAAGACTAACAGAATTTAATGGACATATCGAAAAATTTCAAACTTTTCCAGATTTTTTCAAAACTTTGGATAAATTATACGATATAAATTCAGTAAATGGGAAAATATATGTAATTAGTATTATACGAAATATTATCGCTGAAAAACAGGACTTTTTTGAGGAATTGGAATTATCAAAGTTTTTGAATAAAATTGTGTCTCAAAAAAATAGTTTAATTATTTTTGAATTTGTGGAATTAATAAAAAATTTAGTACATAGTAGATCTATGTGTAAACGTATGGAATCTGTTTTTAGATATTTAATAAATGAAATAAAGCTACCTATGTATAGTTCTGAATTTAAAAAGAAAATGCTGGATTTAATATTATGTTTATCATATGAGAATTCAAATATAAAAGATTATTCATTACAAGACTTATTAACTTTAGTAAAAAATTTTGATATAAATATAACCCAAAAGACTACTTTATTACTTTTGATGAATTTTAGTTCTTTATCAAATAATTTTTCATTTTTAATGCAAGATTATAAAGAACAACCAGGGTCTTATCCCGAAAAAAATAAAATAAATTTAACCAAAAAAGATTTCGTCCAAGTAGTCAATCAATTAATTGACAGTGATAGATTTAGTCAAATTTTAATACAAAGACTATTAATTAATATTACTTCAATAGATGGTATTGATATGAGTATAATTAGTAGTAAAATAATGAAAGTTTTGCTCGAAATTTTGACAAAAAGTTCTTCTTTACAAGATAATATAATAATTTTTTCCTTAGCCACATTAGTAAATATTATTAATAGGAATGTTTTAAGATTTGAAGAAATAAATGAAGAAAATCAAGTAAATAAAATAAAAGTTAAATTAATAAATAATGACTCTTCTTTAGATGTTAACGGGTACATAAGTGGCGTTGAATCTAATGAAAAATTAATAACAGAATCTTATGAATTTTCAGAAAATGAAAGAAAGAAAAAATTAGATTTAAATGAATCAATAGAAAATGAAAAAGGAAGTGAAAAAGACAAAAGAAAATTAACTAAAAAAAGTGATTTAAATTCGATAAGAAAAAAATCAATTATTTCTTTAAAAGATAAATTAAAAAATAAAAAACCTAAAGTAGGTAGTATACTCAAATCTAAAAAATCAATGAGAAGTGTTAAAAAATCAGTTGGAATAAAAACAATAAATGAAGAAATGCAACCAAATGATGAAGAAAGTAATTTTAAAGATTCAGGAAGATTTGAAAGAGAAGAAGAGAAACAATTAAATGATGATTATAGACCGCTACCTGAAAGCGATAAAGAAGTATATATTGTTGATTATATAATAGAAAATGTTCCTAATTTAATTGAAATTATTAATGGGTTATTTAATAAAGATTCATTGGATATAAGTTCTTTAACAATTATGTTCTGTTGTAATTTATTAAGGAAAATTCGTTTTTCAAAATATAGCAATTTGGAAGCCCAATTAATTAAATGTGTCGAAGATTATATAGGAAAAGAAAAATTATTCAAAATACAAGATAATTCTCAGCCTTTATTAAAAACTGATAGTGGAAAATTCCTATTAATAGCAATTATTAAATATTTTGTCTGTTTAAGTGTAGAAGATGAAACTGAATTTTTAGGAAATAATTTACAGAAATCATCAATACCTAATATAATTATGAACTCTTTGAAAGATTATCATTTAAATTTAAAAAAATTAAAACAATTTAAAATTGATATTAGTGATATTAAAGAAAATACTATCAATTTTGCTTTACTTGAAAATCAATTGACTTTATTTAATCTTATATTATTGCTACTTAAACAAAAAAATATTAAATATTATTTTACTTATAGATCTCCTAATGAAATCAGAGATTATATAGAATTATTTTTTGTAGAATTTATAAATAGTTTTTCGGTTTTAATGAATGAATTAAGAAAAGATGCGGAAGAGCAACATAAAATTAATAATATGCATAAAATTGAAATAAAAGAAGAAACAAAAACAAATCTTAATAATAGCGAAAATAATAAAATAAAGGATTCAAAGGCCGAAGAAAAATCATCTGTTTCTTCAAAAAAATCAAAAAATAAAAAACCTGAAAAAGTAAAAAATGAAATAGTATCAGAAGATGATGGGGTTATACTTAAAAATCAAACTATTCAAAATATATTAATTTCAGGCTTAAAAATATTAGTAGATTATTTAGTAGATTTAGATTACTTCAATAAATTTTCGGAGAAAGATAATAATAGATCACTAATAGCCAAAAAAGAATTAAATATTATTTTTTATAATAAAATTTCGAAATTTTTCGAATCAATATTAAAATGTATAATAAATGAACCAATTGAATTTTTATATGAAGAATTAAAAGGTCTATTTATATATATTTTATATTTAGTCCTCTCTAATGTATTAGAAAAGAATGACCCCGAGAATAATCAAAATAGGTTAAATCTTCAGAATTCGAAAAGCCCAAGCAAAGCAAATAAATATTTGGAAATAAAAGTTGAAACTAGTTTCGAAAATGATATAGAATTGCAAAAATGGCTTATGAAAATATTTATCGAAAATAAAAAAAATATTCAAAATGATTTTTTCTGTTTAAAAATATTTACTTTATCTATACATAGTCAAAAATTCCCAAATATTTTCCACCAAGAAGTAAAATTTATTAAAAAATTATTACAATTTTTTAAATATAACGGAGAAGATAAAAGAAAAATAGTCTTAAAAATTGAAAGTGAAAGAATATTAAATATTATGTCATTTAATTTTGATTCCCATCTGAATTTATATACTGAAGGAGTTTATAATATATTTAAATCTAATTTATATATTAAAGTAGCAACTAACAAAAAATTATTAAAAAATAAATCTCCAGGTGCTGAACAAATTTGCTATAAAGAAGATTTTGTTCTACTAGTTAATATGATATTAAATAATAATAATAAAGAATTTATAAAAGATGATATTAAAAAAATTTTACTCTGTATTTTCCCTTCACAAGATTTAACAAATAGTATAAGGGTTGAATTGTTTAATATATATTTAAGCATATCTTTAGAAAATCCTAATGATAGACAATTCAAAGAAGATTTTGAATCTCTTTTTAACTTATTATATGAAAATATAAAAATCACTTTTACTGAAATGATATTTTTGTTCGAAAAATTCACAAAATTATACCAAAATTTTTCAAAAAAATTTTTAATAGTCGACAATGTATTAATTTCAATATATAACGATTTTATAATTTTCGATAAGGAATTCCCATCCAAGCCCGAGGAATTAATTTGCTTCTTAAAATTATTAGAACTTTATTTAGAACAAAATGAAATAAGTGAAGAATTTGAAAAAATGTTCCAAAAATTTATGAACCAGGTATCCCGGGTGGAAATAAGGGATAAATTAAGAGATATAAATATATTAAATGCTATACTTAATTTTTCGTTTTTATACTTTGTTAAATATTGTGATAAAAAAGGATTTGGAAAAATTAATGAAAATACAAATTATAATAATAATGAGGAAGAAAATGAGAATGAATTAATAAATTCGCCAAAAAAAAATAATTATTATAATAAAGATGAAGAGTCGGATGATTATGATGAGTCATCAAGTGGAGAGGAAGGGGTAAAAAATAAAAATAATACAAAAGCTATGAAAGAAATAAATTTAAGAATTAAAAATGAGTTAAAGGAAAAATTAAAAGATTTTGTTTATAAATGCAAATATGCTCAATTAATTGATAATATAATATTTAATACTTTTCATCTTGATGATTTAAAAGGAATATATATATTGTCAATGCTTTTAATACAAGATGATTATAAATTATTGTTACCCCCATTAAAAGAAATAGGTTGTAAATTATATGATAAAGAATTTTTGATAGGAATATTTAAAAAATTTTTAGATGTCAAAAAATTAGATATTAATGAATTTGTTTTTTCAATGCACTTGGCAATAGTTATATCAAATGTAGATTCTAATGGAATTCAGTTCATATGCGAAATAGTAGAAATAATTATGAAAATTTATGAAAAATATTTAATGAAATATTTATCAAATCCTAAATTGTATAACAACAATTTTAATAGAGGAAATAATCCTGATAATAATGGAGATAACGGAGCTGTGCAAACTAATGGAGGAAATATTGATAATGGAGGAATAAATCGGGATGAAAATAATGCAAGAAATGATGGTTCAGGAGCTACTATTACAAATTATTTTAATGATACAGTTACTTCGATTTATTTCTTTTGCGATTTGATTAAAACAAATGAATTAAATATGGAATATTTGGCAAAAGTTTTAGAATTTTTAATACGAATTATTCTAGATATTAAAACATATACAATAGAACAAAAAGAAATCTTAATAAGATATTATCAAGAAATATTACTACAATATAAAATTAACACCGAGGAAGAATTATTTAACATTCATTTTAGTTTCCTAAAAAAAATTCATAAAGATAGCTCCCTTAATTTCATTGAGCATTTAATGTTTGGGACAATTTTAATTAATACTAAAACTGAAGTATTAATTGCAAGAATAAAAGATTTTTTAAATATGGTGACTTTGGTTTGTTTACATAATGAATTAACTATGGCTGATATGGATAATAAAAAATTGATTAATTATTATAAATTTATGAAACAAATATGTCTTCTTATGAACGTCCAAAACGAAGAAAAAAAAGAGGACGAAGCGACAAATAATGGAAAATCAAGTGCAGATTTGGATACAAAAATCAAAATTGCTTTTAATACAATTGAAGTTTATGTTAATAAAGTTATTAATAAATATTCCAATTTGATTAAAAAAGAAGATGAATTGTCAAAAAAATTTAAAAAATTAAAAACAATGATTACTAATAATATTAATTCTTGATTTTATTTTTTGTGTAAAATATTTTTTTATTATATTATCTTTTTATTATAATTAATTATTACTAATATTATATTATTACCTAGTCTAAATTAATGAACTAATATTTTTATTATATGAATCTTTTAAATAAATAATATTAAATATGATATATTATTTTATATAACAATTTATATATTAATAAATAGGTACTATAAAATTTATTATTTTTCATTATCAAGTTTTTTAATTTTGGAAATATTTCCTTCTGTGTTATGAAAAGAATCATTTGTTGTAGCTAAAAAATTTGTGATTTTATTTCCATATAAATTATCCTTTGATAAATTTAAATATTTTATATTTTTGAAATTTTTATTCCTTTTTTTCAAATGAAACCCTGCTTTTTGAGTATGATTTATTTGCTCATTAAATAATTTAATTGCAGAATTAATGGGTGGTAACCTTCTTCTGGGAGAATTTTTTAATTTATTTTGACTTTTTTCTTTTTGTAATAAATTTTCAGGTTTTATAGGGTTTTGTCTTGTCATATAGGGATTTTGACAATCATTGGGGTCACCCCAATTTTTATTTTTCATCAAAGTTTTATTAAATATATTTATTTCTCCTAAATTTAATTTTTCTTTATTCTCTTTTTTGTTATGATTTTTTAAAATATCCCAATTTTTATTTTCATAATTTGTTTTACTAAATTCATTAAATTTTTTTTCGTTTATTAAATCTAAGCTACTTAAAACAGCTTTTAAATTCTTTGTTTTTAAATTTAACATATTTTTTCCAGAAATTTTTATTTCATAATCAGTTTTTTCCCGTTTTAATTTTTTTTCTTTGACAGGGGGTAAATTAATTTCAGTTTTTATATGGTCATCACTATCATTAATATTAAGTTTTATAGCACTATAATTTTCCTTTTGATAATAACTATTTGCTGTTTTATTTAATTGATCTTGGAAAATTTCAAATGAACACCTGCCATATTTTTGAAAATAATTTTTCCCACCCGTCTTCTTCTTTTTATTTTCTATTAAATTAACCCCACATTCTAAATTCATAATTTCAAAATTTGACCCAGATGCAAATTTCGCCCCGGATTTATCTGGGGTTTTACTAATTTCACTAATTTCTTTGCCTTTTTCTATTTTTGACTGATTTTTCAATTTACTATCTGTTTTTGTTATGCTAGATCTTCTTGCAATACTTGGTCTTTTGGTTGATTTTTCGCTTTGTTCAAAAAAATTATCAGGATTTTTATTAACTTCTACTTTTACATTTTTGAAATTTTTTTCTTCAATTATTTCATCTTTGATTCTACCCACTTCTTTGGAATGTGAACCCATGTTTTTAAATTCCTGAATTAATGATTCAATATTAATTGGTTTTATGAAGACTAAATTTCCTTTAACATCTACTGTTATATTGGGATTAAAATAACCTTTTTTTTGATTAAATAAATTATTGTCTAAATTTTGTCTTTCTTTTTCTTGTTGCTCCTTTAATTCTTCTAATTTTCTTTTATTTTCGTTTTCAATAATTTTTCTCATCTCTTTTATATCGTCAGTTTCTTCTATTCTATTTGTCTTTTCTGGCTCTAAATCATATGAAGGAAATTCCTCTGGAATAGCTATTTTCTTTGTTTTTTTAACTTCTTCTTCTCTATTAATAAATGTAAAATTTCTTATTCTTAATGTTCTTTTTATATTTTCGAGTTTAGATTTTCTACTTTTATTTAAATTATTACTTATTTTTTCTTCAGATTTTTCATCTTTTTTATGTATATCATTTACATCATTTACTTTGATGTAATATTTCAAACTACTATCAATTTTTACTTGTGTAGAAGCATCTCTATCTATAATTGAATGATAAGGCTGAGGTATAATATTCCAATTATTAGGCTCTTTTATTTCTGACATAATTATTATATTTTTGTTTTTCTTAGAGTGATTTATTAAAGGTATATTTTCAATTTTATCTGATTCTATTTTTTCAATATTTTCAATTTGTTCATTAAAAGGGTTATCTCTATTTTTATTTAATTCATTTTTTATTTCATTTATACTTTTCTTTTTTAAAATTTTCATAACTTTTTTTTCATTATTTAAACCATAAAAGCATTGTTTTTCTACAGGTAATAAAGGTTTTATATTTATACTATAATTAATAGATATGTTAGGATCTAAATCATTAATTAATTTATATTCTCTTATAATTTGAGATTTATTTTTCCTTAAAATTATTTTGTCTTCTTTTGGAATTAACAAATTTATAAATTTATTTTTTTCCTTTTTTGGAGTTTTTGAAATTTTATCTAATAAATTCTTCTTTTTTATTAAATCGTCTTTATCATGTTTTATAAATTCTAAGTCTTTAATATCGTCTATCATTTTTTTTAAATCAATATAACAAATATCGGGTAATTTGTTTTAATAGAACAATTTCTTTCAGGATTATTGCTTATTGATTGATTATTTTCTTTTGATTGTAATGTAAGAATATTGTAATTACTCTTTGAGTCAGGATGCTTTTTAAAATTGCATTTATCAGGTTGTGGATTATCATATAAGAATTGGAAATTACTTTGTCCACCAGGAGGACATTTGCATCTAATTGAAGATGTTTGCTCTTTTCCATCGAAAAACATTTTTAGTTTTATTTATTATAAATTTCATTGTATATTATTAATATTCATAAATTATTAATATTAATTTGAATTAAAAAATAAATATTTTTTTAATTCAATTGTTTTTTTATCATTTTAT
>JAJJKT010015904.1:0-10396 GCA_023805755.1 Eremoplastron rostratum | reverse complement strand
TTATTTATGTTTTTAAAAAGTTAACATGTTAGTTATTAGACTTTCTAGACAAGGAAGATCAAAGAGACCTTTTTATAGAGTAGTTCTTACTGAACATACAAAACCTGCACAATGTGGACATTTAGAAGTTTTATGATCATATGATCCATTGAAACATATATTTGAAGCTGATGTTGAAAGTATAAAATCTTGGATAGCAAAGTGAGCTCAACCTTCTGAAAGAGTTGCAAAATTACTTTTCAAATCTACTAATGATGCAATGTTCAAAAAATTCTATAAAGAAGTTGAGAGAAAAGCTTTACCAAAAAAGGAAAAAGCTGAGTAGTGTTTGATGATTTTGTAAATGTTTTTTTGGAATAATATATCGTAAATTGTGTTTTTGATGGGAAATGCTTGTTCTAATATAATTACTCCTAATCCAGCGGATGTTATTCTGCTGGTTTTTGCGTTAATTGTACTTGTTGTATTAGTTGGGTGTGTATGGGCGTTCTTTTATTCAGTCTTTTTGTTTATCTTCTCTAAATGAGATGATTCAAAAGTTAAGTCTGCATGGAATTGTATTAGATATATGATAATTTGATTATTTATTACAGTTATGATTTTGTTTATGGCACCAACAGTATTGAAGTTATTTAGGGTGCCTAATTATGAAGATTATTCTGCAAAATATATTTTTGTGAAGGTTGGTAATATTGTGAGTTGTGTAAGTTTATGAATAACAAGGGTTATAACTGATTATCCAAATAATAATCCTTTTAGTTCTAATGCTGATCCATTTTGAACAACACAGTCTTATTGAACAGATTTAGCAAGTACGGCTATAACGATTTATCAATTGTAAAAATTGATTAATATTTCTTGAATTAAGAGTAAAAACTCTTAACTTATTTTTTAGTTTAGATATTTTTTATGTAATGATGCATAAAATTCAATTAATAGAACCATCGCGATGAATGGATATTTTAAATCGGTGAATTGATATTCAAACTGAGTATGGATGGATAGCAAATTTAGCTCCAACATTGGCAGATATTTTTGTGGTAGCATATCCGATCTTTCTTGTTTCTATTTATTTATACGCAATAATAAAAAAGAAATTATTAATTAAACAGGGAGCTATTTATATTTGTCTTGCAACGTTTATAGCGATATTGATTAATATTTGAATTCAGATGTTCTTTTATAAAGAAAGACCTATTATAGTTTTGAATCAGGTGGAAGCAGAAGAAACTTTATTGCATGATATTTTGCCGAATAGTTCATTTCCGTCAGATCATGCTGTAGTTTCTATGGCTTTTGCTATGGCTACATTATTGTGGTGATTATATAACAGGAGAAAATTCTTTATTCGAAGTGGAGTTCTTTTCATAATAATTTCGTTTATAATGACAGCATGTAGGATTTTGACGCTAGTTCACTGGCCAAGTGATATTTTGGCATGATTATTATTATGAGCGTTAGTTCCATCGATTTTGATGATTAGACCAATTAGGTATGTTTTAATTAGACATGTAATTAATCCGATAATTCGTTTTGAACAGTGGTTTATTGGAACTTTGTTTAATTATGAACAACCTGAAGTTTAAATAGTTATTTATTCAATAAATGATAGATCCACAGATAGAAAGTAGTCGAAAAAAAATACTTCGAGATGAATTTCAGAAACCTTATTTTGCTGAAATAAAAAATATTTTACAAAAGGAAAAAGCTGAGTGAAAAACAATTTATCCAGCTGGAAATATGATTTTTAATGCTTTTGATAAGACACCATTTGATAAAGTGAAAGTAGTGATAATATGACAGGATCCTTATCATTGAGAATGAGAAGCTCATTGACTATGTTTTTCAGTCCAAGATGGAGTAACTATTCCGCCATCACTTAGGAATATTTATAAAGAAATGAATTCAGATTTATGATTAATTCCTCCAAAATCAGGTAATTTGACAAAGTGGACACAAGAGTGAGTGTTTCTTTTGAATGCGACTTTAACTGTTAGGAAAGATACTCCAAATTCACATAAAGATATTGGTTGGCAAACTTTCACGGATGCAGTTATCAAAACTTTGTCTGATAAAAAAGAACATTTAGTATTTATTCTCTGGTGAGCTTTTGCACAACAGAAAAAAGCTTTAATTAATGTGAGTAAACATTATGTAATTTGTTCAGCTCATCCATCTCCATTTTCAGCAGATCGTGGATTCTTTGGAAGTAAGCCTTTTTCAAAGACAAATAAATATTTGGGGGAAAACTGAATCACTCCGATAAACTGGGATTTAAATTAGAGGATTTTTACAAAAATCTTTCAATACGCAGTTTTCGCATTTAGGTTTTTTGGCTGTACAATAATACCTTCCAAATAAAATTAGACTATGATGAGCAACTCTTTTCCATTTTTTTGGAACTACTTTTTCTATTTCTTTAGAAGTTTCTAGTGGCTCAGAAGTATTTACTATTCATAAACGATTAGTTACTCTGTGAACGTGAGTATCGACAGCGATTAAATCATGTTTATATCGTACGTAAAGAATTACTTTTGCAGTTTTTTCTCCTACTCATGGAAGCTTGGTTAATCATTCTAGACTTTCAGGTAAATAATATCCATATTTGTATAGGCATTCTTTCTCATTTTTAGTTAGTTTAGTTTTTTTATATTTAGCTAATTCAACTAACTTTGCAGCAGATTCTTTAATATGCTTAGCTTTCATTTTGTAGTAATTTATCGAAGAAACTTGTTTTGCTAGTTTCTCTTCAGTTATCTTTAGTATGTCATTAGGTTTTTTAATTTTCGTAAAAAGCTTATCTGTAACTACATTTACTTGTCTATCTGTAGTTTGAGCAGACAGCATTACGGCGATGAGTAATTGGAAAGGTGTTTCAAAATTTAATTCAGTATCAGGATTTGGGAAAAGTTCCAAAAGTTTAGTGAAAATTTCATCGTAATCTTTCTTAGTCATTATTTTTTCTTATTTTCTAAATTTTCTTTTGGATGGCGATTTAGGCAGATTGCTATGATTATTCATGTGATGATGAATATTATGAAAAATCGTTGGCTCCTTGTAAATGGTCAGACGAATTCTGATTGGGAATCTTGTCTGAGATATTCAAATAAAAATCTGATTATACTATATCGAAGTAGAAAAATTACTCAGATTTTTCAGATTTTTCGTTTATCGCTTTTTATCTGTTTCACAAAAATAATTATGCGAATAGAAGTTACAGCTTTTTTGCTTCCCCATATTGGCGACGAATACAGTCAATGTGCAGACAGATTCCACTATGACAAAGCTACAAAAAGCTTTGCCATAGCGGATGGTGTTGGGAATTCTTTATTTCCGGGAGATTGGGCAATGTTATTGTGCGAAGACTTTGTAAAACACCCGGATATATTTACTGAGAATTCCATATTGGTTCGAGAGGACGAACTAATAAAAGACTGGGAAAAGAGTAGAGACGAACGAGTTTCAAATCTTACAGATGACGAAAAGTTTATCTTTGAGATGGGCTTAGAAAAAGCAGATTTTGCTGCATCAACATTTGTCGGTTTGTCTTTAGGATCAAAGGAATGGAAATGTCAAGCTATAGGCGATAGCTATTTAATTGTTCTTGACAATGATTTTAATATTATTGAGACCGTTGCTTCGATGAAAGGAAAAGAGTTTGACAACTATCCGGAGTACTTCGGCTCTAAAAAAGGAAACCATTAAGTTTATCGTTCAGATTATAGCATCTGTAGCGACAGCAATCGTAACAGCGCTTGGCGCAACGAGTTGCATGGGCGCATAGAAACGCTCTTTCGGGGCTGAGAAGCCCTGCGTTATAGCCAAAGACCTGCACTTGGGTGCAGCAGGCTGTCTCAAAAAGTCACCTTCGGGTGGCTTTTTATTGTATTATTGACTCAAATCCCTTAAATTAGAAACGACATAAAAAGGGCTTAAAAATAATGTTAATAAAGCCGCGGTTTCAAAAATAAGTTGTATCTTTGCCTCAAATAATATTACACAATCAAATAATACGCTGCCAATGATTAAACGGAATTAAGGTTATATCACTCTGCAGAAGATGTAATGAAATAAGCATTGGAAAATGCTGTCAATTTGTGTGACTGTTTTACTGAAAAATATGAACCTAGAATAATAAAGAACAAACAATGAAAATCATATTGAGCAGAAAAGGTTTTGACTCTTCTAATGGAGGACAACCAAGTCCCATTATGCCAGACGGGACTCTTTTGTCGTTGCCAATTCCTAATAATGATGATCATGATAATACGTATTCATCCATTACATGGAATGGAATGACTTACCATGATATTATCCGATCTTTAAAGCCTAATTCTCATATAAAATATGATAGCTATTGTCATTTGGACCCAGACCTTCGAAAAGAAATAAGGGATAGGGAGTGCGGTTGGCAACCTGCTTTTGGTCAAATGAGTTCATCACTCACTCTTCTTAGACATCAGAATGTTTCTGTTGGGGATCTTTTTCTTTTCTTTGGATGGTTTAAAGCAACAGTAATAATTAATGGGAGACTTGTATATAAGAAACACGCCCCTGACTTACATGTAATATACGGATATTTACAAGTAGGTAAAATTATTGAAAAGAAGTGTGACATTCCAGATTGGCTTAAGACACACCCTCATGCATCTTACAATGATTCGTGGCAAAAAGAGATTAATGCAATATATCTGCCTTATGACCATTTATCATTTCTAGACAATATGAATGGAAGTGGTGTTCTTGATTATAGACCTGATAGAGTATTAACGAAAAGTGGTTATTCTCGTGGACGATGGAATTTACCTTCTTTCTTTAAGGATGTAAAAATTACTTGTAATCCAAATCCTTGGAAAGAAGGCTATTTCCAATCAGCAAGAATTGGCCAGGAATTTGTAATGGATGCTACAACGGAAATACAAAAATGGGCAAAACAAATAATCATATAAGTATTATTACACAAATTTTATAAAGCAGTATCTGATTTAATCTATCAGACAGAGGATGGATAGACACAGATTTATGTCCTATGTTGATTATCGCGTTCATTGCAAAACACATTACTGCTTTCCGTATGTACGATATTTATAGAATCCAGAACATATCTATTAAACGATTACTTATACCCTATAAGCTGTAGCGCATCTTCACTCATGTATTCTGCAATAACCGAATATGGAATTACAATATCAATCACTCCTAATGCACCTGCGCCAATTTCGTACTTTTGATAAACAAAGCGAACACCCTTATCTGTGATGAAAGGTTCCTTTTTAGGATAAGGATGGGCATGCAACTCTTCAATAGATAGCATTTCTTTGCTATCATTATCTAAACTACGGTTAACGCATTTAACTAAACAGGATTTTAATTTAGGATTCGACGGGGTGTCGATTACGCGAACAATATGACCATCTGCCTTACTAAACGTAGCACCATACAGAACGCCTCCGCCGACGCCACCATGACTCCCACCAAAACGAACTTGATAAGAAACCAACCTCTCAGTTTCACACACCATTTTAATAGAGATAGATTCTTCCCAAGCAAAGGAATCGATAGAATCTCGTGCTCTTTCATCAGTGATTTCTCTCACTTTATCATTAACAAAGAATTCTGCAATTGCCCTACCATCGGTTAAATCTCCATTATATGTAGGACGTAAATTATCGCCCCAAGTAAAATCATCAGTTAACGCCTTAACAATAAATGATACTATAGATTCCTGCAATATTTCATTGTTTGTTTGAGGGAAGTCGATAATAACCTCTGTACTTATATCATCAGTCTCCTTCTCATAAGAAACTGGGATAATTGAGAAGGATGTTTCCATGATAGGTTCCTCTGCTACAGAATCGACAACCGAAATAATACTATCCGCCAGGACAACAGGAGGTTCATTGTTATCTTTCGAGGAAAAACCAATTATTCCGATAAGTATACCAATAACCACTATGCATCCAATAAGTATTGGAATATAATTTTTCTTGGTCTGGTGTGATTCCTCTGTTTCGTAAGTGAAAGCATTTTCCATCTCATTTTCTTGGCCAGACAATTTGTCATGACCAACTATCTCAGGGGAGCATTCTGTTTTTTGAGTTGGAGAAGGCAAATCTTCACTATTTAATGTATAACCACAATGCGGGCAAACTGAGACTGTATCACTTATGTAGTGATTACATCCTGGACATTTCTTTACCATAAGCATTATTTTTTTTTTCAGAAACCATTTTTGACAAACTATCTATCTTTGTTGCAGTCAAATCATCTATCGATGGTAACACAATCACCACCATTCCTATATTAACTTTACTTTTTAAGTCTGCAATATCTTCGTTGTTTAATCTAATGCATCCTTCTGTATCGCGTGTACCAATAGATTCGGGCTTATGAGTCCCATGAATCCCTATGCCTTTATGCCCAGGAACCTCTAATCGCAAAAACCAAGGGCCATAAGCGCCTTCTATCTTACCCCTACCATCCTTAAAATCATGCTTCCATGTTGACGCCTCCTCTATTTCTGTTATATGAAAAATACCTTCTGGAGTTTTTAAATCGCCAATACGACCTTTATTTCCAGGATTTTTTCCACACGAAATACCATATGCTTTAATCTCACTACCAGAGTAATCATAGAGTTTTAAGGATAGCGTCTCTTTATCCACGACAATAAACTTAGCATTAGCAATTTTATCAATCTTGTGATTATACCATATTTTCATGCCAAACATACCCAAATATGGTACAATCACAAGAAACGCCAAAAGTGCGAGCAAAACACTTCTCGTAGAACTACTACGTTTTTTCATTACCTAATACGAATATTCAACATTGATTACTTTTGACGCAGAGTAGAAGTCGTAATCATATGAAATATTAACTATATTACCTTGTGAAGGCGCATCTTGTTCTGCAAGAAGATGCGACGTCTCATCATCATCAAAAACAAAATACAGCAGTTTTCTCTGGCCAGATACGATATCAGTAATGATTACAGCGAAATCTGTAAATTGAGAATTCTTATTATATAAACGTTTAAAGAAAACACTGTTTGGCTTAGCATCCTTGGGTTTGGTAAACACTTGCCACTGATTTGTGCTATTTGGTGATGTAGAGATTCCTGCATCAATTCTCACCTGCTCGTCAATTTTTCCGATATACTGCCTTTCTTTAAAATAATTTAATAAGGCCATTCGACATTTAGTTGTTACTATTGTCTCCTTACTATTCTGATTTCCAAAAATACTATTTAGAAGAAAGAAATCTGTCTTATTTATAATAAAAGGAGAAGCGACATATCCTTCTTGTTTGTCTCCTGTTTGAGAATTAACCTTCACTTTTGCCCATTCGCTATCATATTCATAGGTAATCAGTTCTGTACCATAAGGCAATGATGCTACTTTGTTAAAATCTGCGCCCGACGAACGAGAAGAACGTAGAACAATAACATTTGCCATAGTATAGTATCTTGGAGCCTCTCTATCAATCTTTTCTGGTAGATACACATTTTCATAATAGAAATAGCCACCTACCCCACAAATAATTACAGCCAATAAAATGATAATACCAATCAGTGTAATATTACTTTTCTTTGCTTCTTGATAAGGATAATCAGAAGGAGGTTGTGCTACTGGTGAAGAATAGGTCGAGGAAGACTGCGGAGATGTTTGCCGAGATGGCTCTCTCTGCTCCAATGGGTTAACCTTAGGCGTTGATTCCGACAGAGGACTAACACTATTTAATTCTTCCATTTGCTGCACCTTTTCAGAAGACAGAATTGGTTGTTCTACATCTACTTGGCCAATAGAGGATGGTTCATCTAAAGAATAATCTATTTGACTATTATCAGAACTCTCTTCCTGATTGTTGTCAGAGTTGTTTGAGTCGAATAACTTTTCTCCACAATGCGGACACGTAGGAGACATATCACTAACAAAGTGATTACATTTGGGGCATTTTACTACCATAATTTTACCAAACTAAATCAACCAAAATTGTCAAAACGAAACCAGCAGCAGCCCAAATCAAATAAGATTTTGCTGCATTAGGTAAACTGTTTCTCTTAACAAAATAAAGCACGAAACCTACAAGAGGAATCATTAAACAAAGGATTTTCATTAAGATACCTGCAGAATCTTCAACATCATCAAAAGAATCTTCAATGTTCTCAAAAGAGTTTTCTCTTTCTTCAAACGCATTCTGGATGTTTGTATTATTTTCAGAAACAATTGTAGAATCACTTTGGCTTGATTCATTTGAATCTGAAGGAGACGATTTCAGTTCGTTTCCGCAATGTGGACATATAGTAACGGTATCACTTATGTAGTGATTACAGTGTGGACATTTTATAACCATATCAACATTTTATTAAATTACACCTGGAATCTTAGAGGCTAGATCCTGGATACTGAAAGTACCATCAATCTGTTGAATTTCAGTCTTCCCATGAAGAATGTCAAAGAACATTTTTGCAACATTCTCTGGTTCAATAATTGCCTTGTTTCCTTCAGCATCTGTTCCTAAATCATATTTACGTAGAATCTGACTTCCCATTGCAGTAGCACCAATCAGGAAATGATTTTGCAAACGTTCGAAATCAACTAAGTCTGTGGCAAGCACTTTACCAGCAATTGAATAGCTATAAACCAACATAGTCTTCTGATCCTCAGAAAGCATGGTCTTTAATTCATCTGTCTTGGCATCCATTTCGACAACACCTGTATTCTGCATCTGCTCAGTTCCTTTATAAATGGCACCCAAATCAGCAAGACTCAGATTGTATAGTTTTGAATCTGCCATAACTTCAATTGGGGTACTACAGAAAGCACTTGGTAACAAAAGATAGTTCGCTCCTTCAAGAAATACGCTATTTGAATTGAAGGTTCCTACAATACAACCTTTCATGTCAATGCTTTTTGTCGAAAAAACGCCACCTATTACGATACAGTCTTCGAGTTGTATCTCATCAGCATAAATGCTACCTGCTACAAATGCATGATTAAGAGTAACTTTCTTTGCATTAATGTCTGCCATGAACATTAAGTCACATTCCTTTGCAAATGACGTTACAGAGTCAGAGGATGCTACCGACTTTCTCAAAATGACCTTACCTTTTGCCTTGGTATTAACATGAAGCTCCAACTTGGTATACACTGCTCCGCAGATTTCAGCGTCACCACTTTCAATCTCCAACTTATTAGCGTATACAGCGCCCTCGACTACGGCATCAGCCAATATTGTTACGTTTCGATCGAGTTCGGAGGCCGTATGTGGCAGAATAGAACTTCTAACCAGATTGTCCTTAAGAAGGACTTCGCCCTCCATACTAATAATGTTTAACTCCTTTTTCATATGTCTTTGTTTTTTTATTTCACGAATGTTTTAAACGAATTGTTCTCAAAAAAGCCTTTCATTATTGACACAATCCTTTGGCTACGTGCGGACCCATCGCTTACATCAGATAGCATCTGATTAAAATACGTACCTATTCGGTTTTTATCGTCAATACTCACTTCCCGTTCCTTAAGGCTATTTGCGGTATTTAATAACGAATCTTTTGCCTCCTTATTTCCGTCTATAATTGGATTCGCATATACAGTCGGCTTTAAGGAAGAAGATTCATCACCACTGTAAGCGACAATAACGGGAGCATAGCAAACTTTGTCAGATTCCTCCGTGTCAATACAGAATGTATCCTTAGCAATACTCAAGGACTTGTTGCCTTTAATATAACTGCCTGCAGTTGATATTAGGTTTTCTGCATTGCTTTTCATTTTGGATGCTTGAATGGCTATTCGTGCAGAATCACTCTCTTTTCCTGTCGTAGTTGCTACGGAAAGAAGAGAAGTTTCGATTCGCCGATTTTGCTCCTGACGCACTTGACTAACGAAATCAAAACAAGGTTTAATCATTTGCTTAATTCGATTATTCATCTCCTTGGTAATTGTTTCAAAAAGAGATGTGTACCGAGACTTAATTCTGTTAAAGTCCTTGTTCATAACCTCATGCTTATACTCCAATTCTTTACATTGTTGCATGAGTTCTCCTGCAAGAGCATGCATCTCAGCTTCAATTCCTGCATTCTGTAAAGCCAGATTTTGCTCTATTAAAGACGAGAAACCAGAAGTTACACTATTTACTATTTGTTTCTCATTATCTACTTTTGAAGCAACGTTTGCTGTCTTGAAGCCTACAATAGACCCCGTCAATGTACCGATATGGTTCCCGCAACGATCCACGCTATTATCAAATGGAGTCGTATTAACCTTTACATTGACATCGATATCCTTAATTTTCTCCTCTTCTTCTGTTTCTACATATATTGTCGTACCATCATTCAATTTTACGTCATTTGAGAAGAGTCTACCATTAATATACAATTTAAACCGATGGTCAA
>JAJJKT010015903.1:0-10425 GCA_023805755.1 Eremoplastron rostratum | reverse complement strand
TGATTTTTGTTGATTTATGCTTTGAATGTTTTTTAATATACCGGTTTATCATTTGTTTAATTTCTCTTTGAACTTTAATCTCTTTTTTAAATATAGTATTATTATCTTTATTATTTCTATCAATTAAAGAGCCCATTTGTCTATTGATAACTTTATAAATAACATCATGATAATAAATATAATCGTCATCATCTGTTCTTAATTTTAATTCGGTGATATATTTTTTTACTTGTTCTAATTTTCCTTGTTCTGGAAAATTCAATTTTTTCCAATTAAAATCCATAAAAAATTGAATTACATATATTTTTTTTATTCTAAATCCTTCATCCTCATCATCTGAATATTTATTCCATGAATTATTAAAATCAATCAAAAATGATTCGAATTTTTCAATCGGATTATAATTTTTATTTGTAAATTCGTCATATTGTTGAAGTGTTACCATCAAAAATAAGTTAAGCATAATAATAGAATTAGCAAAATTACTAATAATAAAATAGATATATGCATAGGCTTCACTGACAACTTCTGGATCTATAAAAGCTAATTCCATCATTATATTATTCCAATTTTCCCCTGTCGCACAACGGAAAACTAACAAAAATGAATAATAAAAATTGTCTACATTATAATATTCATTAATATATACAAAAACGTCTTTATAATCTTTATAAAATATAGAATCATAAAAATAGCAACCTAAAATAGCAAAAATACAGAAAAATATAAGCATTAACAAAAGGACATTAGCCAGAGCTGTTAATGACCAAGATAATGTTTGAATTAATTTTTCCAGGCCTTTTAAGGATTTAATTAATCTTAAAACACGAGTAATTCTTAAAACTCTTAATACTCTTATAATTTGAAAAGATTTTAAAAAACTGGCATCAAATCCTTCAACATTTGCCACAGCTAAATCTACTATTGAAGAAATAACAACGAAAAAATCAAATCTATTCCAACCTGAATGAAAATATGGACGTATGCCATATCCTAATAATTTTAAAATACACTCTAATATAAATATACCTGTAAATATATAATTAACAATAGTTAAGAATAAATTAAATCCAGCGGAACTTCCTTCAAAATTTAAAGCCATGAAAACCAAATTTAAAAAAATTATAATCATTATGAAATTATCCAAATATGGGCTATCTGCTAATTCCCTTAAAAAATAAGCATATGTCCCTTTTTTAGGCTTTTTCCATACTACATAATGTGTTTCAGCACTACAAATTTGTGTTAAAAAATCATAATATTTAGGAGCTTTCTTATCATCTTCAGCAATTTTTTGTTCTCTTTTAAATGCTTCATTAAAATATCTAAACATTATTCCTGTAAATAAATTCAAGAAAAAATATGCCACAACTAAATTTGCAACTATGAAATAGATACCATAATAGCTTTCATAAATTGTATAAGAATTCATAATATCGGGCCATCCTTCCATTGTAGATAAGCAATAAGATGTTATGAATGAAGTCACTATATTTGAAAATTTAAATGCAGGTCCCGTGTCCATAATTCCATTATATCTATCAGCACAAAAATTAGATATAGAAATCATATCATCGTCTACTTCAAAATCCACTAAAATATCATTAAAAGATTGAATAGCTAAATCAAAATATCCTTCATTGTTTAATATATAACAATTATGCATATTTGTATAGAATAAAGATATACCTACAATACTAAACATATAATAAACTACAATAACAATAAATAATGCATTACATATAGGTAAAATAGAGTCAAATAAAGAAGTTATAATTAATTTTAATTGGACATTATGCGATATAAATCTTAAGGGTCTTAAAGTTCTTAAGAGCCTAATAACTTTTAAAAATTGTACAGATGAATTTCCATTTGAACTTGTGAAATATTTTGTAAATAAATTTTGAAAATCAAAAAATGAGCATAAAACAATAATTATATCCATTTTATTCCAATTATCTCTAAGATAGCTTCCTTCGTCCATTACAAATCCCATAGCAAAAATTTTTAATAAACATTCTAATAAAAAAATTATATTAAAAATAGCATCAAGTATATCGAATGTTAAAACAAATTCAAACCCACTAACAAAAGTATCAACTACCAATCTTGTTGTAGAACATAATATTAAAAATAAAATGAATCTATCAAACCATTTATTTAAAATTAATTTCATACAAAAAATTCTAAAATTATTTGTTTGAGGTAGAAAATATAAGGAATTTTCGCAATCATTTTTAGCAAAAAGAATATTTACTTTTTTCCAATGCTGCATATTTTCAGCAATAGTTGTAAGATGTTCATAGACTTCTTCTTCATCATTATTGTCATCAATAATCCTGCTATTATTGTGCTCTAATGATCTTGAAACTTCTAATGATATATTATCATTATGAGAAGAACTATTATAATAAGATTCAAAATTAGAATTGGATATTTTACTATTTGAAAAATCTTTTGAGTCATTAACAGATTCTTCTTCATCTTCTTGAATATCATCATTTTCATCATTCTTATCAAATTTTTTTCTATAGGCTTTTAATTTTTTTTCTTTATTGCAAAAAGCAGATTTTTTAACCATATTTAAATATGCCGGCAATAAATACATTTTTTCAACCTTTTCATCATAAGTTAGATCATCATCATCTTCTTCTTCAGGTTCGTCAAATGATTGCAATAATATTGATATAAATAAATTAAAAATGACATAATTTCCTATAAAAATCCAAGCTAAAAAATAGAAAAAGCTAAAATAATTCATTGGCCATATTTCATATAATAAAGAATTCCAATTTTCCATTGTTAATATTTGATAAGTTGTATAAAAACCGATGAAAAATGATTGATAATGATAATTTCCACTTAAAAGTGACATTCCTAATAATTGAAAAATTAAAATAAACATTATTAAAATAGCTATAATATAAGATACGTTTGATAAAGCCTTTTTTATTGATACTATAATAAATCTCATACTTTTCAATCTTCTTAAAACTTTTGTTAATCTTATTACTCTAAATATTCTGAAAACTCTTAAAAAAGATAATTTAGAAGAAACATTCCTCATTTTATCTTTTGAGGAAGTGCCAGTATCTTCATTTGGAGTACACATATCTAAAATTGCAAATGCAATAATTAAAGTATCTAAGTATGTAAATGCATCAGAATAATATACTAAAGGTCCTAATCCAATAAATTTAACAATATATTCTAAAATAAAAATAGAGTTGAAGGCATAATTAGAAAGGTCAATTTTACTAATTATTTCTGGCTTTAAAAGATTCCCATCTAATGCCATAAAAACTGAATTAATAATTACTATTCCTAATATTGCATAATCAAAATAGTCATTAGTAGCCAGAATATAAAAGGCATATCTTAATTTTTGAAATCTCATTATCCAAGTATTTTTATGCCAAATAATCATATTAAAATCTTCTAATGAATTTATTAATTTATTCCATTTTTTTCTATTTTCATCTTCATTTTTGTGACGAAGAACGTCTGACCCACTCCATTTTATATATCTTCTGGAATTTGTTTTGAGATCAAATTCTAAAATATTTACAATTTCATCCTTTATTTCAATTCTATTTTCTTTTTCTCTATTTCTATCTGATATTTTTTTGATTAATTCATCTTTTCTTTTTGAATCAACTAATTGATAATATAAATTATCTTCTATTAAAAAATAATGTGATAATGTTTTATAATTAAATTCATTGATTTTCTTATAAATTCGCTCAAAAATATTTTTCCTAAACATTATTTCTTCTTGATATTTTCGATGTTTTGAAAAAGAAGAACTTGTAATAATATGAGTTTCGTTTCTTGGTTTAATAGTAGTTGCTTTTCCACTCCTAGTTGTATTTAAATCTTTAAAATTATCTGCTCTCATTGAAGTTGGTTTTGTTCCCAAAGCACCTGGGTTAATTTCTCTACCTACTGCAAATTTTCCAAAATTTCTCAATCTTATAGGCATTATCTCCAAAACATTTAAAGGCAAAAAATTCAATTTATGAGTCAAATATGTTAAATCCTTATGGGAATATTCTATATCTTTAATTTTCATATATTTATATTTTTTTAATTCTAATTTTTTATCATTAAAAACAAAAAATGCTTCATTACTCTCTGGAAGAGGCTTTTTTTTAAAAGTTTTTTCTTTATTTCCTAAAATTTCTTTTATCCAATGATCAACTTTGAAATTATCTTTTACTTTTAAATCTTTATCACTAATATTATATAAATAATTTAAATAGAATTTTTTCCCTCTTAAATTATCTGGTATTAATTCTTGTGTAACAGTAAGTGGGTCTGTATAAATCTTATTTTCTTCATTAATTTGGAAATTTTTTGAATTTTCTACAGGATATTTTATTATATTTTTTTCTATACTTTTTGCTTTGAAAATAAAAACTGCACCTTTTTTACTTTGAATATTATATGTTTTTTTATTATTAAGGTTTTCGTAATTTCTTTGTTTTCTATTTTTAACGTTTTGTTTTATTTTTTTAAAATAATTTAAATTAGTTAGATTTGAATCACTTTTTCTTAATTTTGCCTTATTTGAAGGGGGTTCATTTGATTTTTCCTTTTTTGAATTGTCACTATTTAAATTAACTCTTTCAGAAGTTTTTTTAGGACCTAATAAATTTGCATCAGAATTTAAAAAATCAATCATACCTTCTTGTTTTTCTGGTCTATCTAGAATATTTTTAAATATTTGTTTTTTATCAATGTCCTTTTCATCTTCTTTTTTTTCCTTATTCATTTCATTTTCTTTTTTCTCAAATTCTTTCACTTCTTCATTTTCAATATCATTAATTATTTTTTCATGGTAGCCTTGCATTATTTCTTTTATCGGATTTATTTGTAAATTTGCTATATTCAATTGAGTTTCTTTTTTAATAAATCTTCTCATTTTTCGATTTTTAAACTCTTCATTTTCAACTTGTTTATGCTTTAAAATTTTATCATAATTTTTAAATTCTATAATATGACTAATATTTAAATCATCTTCTTTATTAAATCTTCCTCTTATCTTTTTAACATCAACAAATAAAAGCTTATTTAATTTCTTATTCATATTCTTGAAATGATTTGATTGTTGTTTTGTTGTTAAATTAATATCTGTATTAATAGATTCCCTATCAAAAAAAGAACTCCTTATTAATTGTGTTAACTTATTCAACTCTAAATTTTTTCTAATATTTTCATTTTGTAAATAATCCACTTTGTAAACTTTTTTATTGGGGATTTCATTTTTCAATAATTTAATATCATCTAATGAAACCTCATCATAAAAACTTATCAGAGATTTATCATCACCTAATATTGATTTTGTAAAACTTTTATTGTCTTCATTATTTTGCTTTTGGCTTTCTTCTTTTTCTTGAATTTCATTTTCCTTTTTAAAAATAGTTTCCATGTTTTCTTTCTTCTGAATATTATCAACAAAATTAAGAAATGAATCCTCATTATCCATTATAATAGATTCGGAATTATCTTTTTCCTTATCAGATTCTTTTTTATCCTCATTTTTTATTTTTTCAAATTTTTTTTCTATGAATTTCAGTCTTTCTTCGTTTAAATTTTCTCTTTTTTGTTTTTGCAGGAAATTTAGAATTGAATGAGGTTTCTTAAATTCTGATTTAACATTAAAATTATTTGGAATATCAAATAAAACTTGTCTTTCTCTTAAAATAGGTTCAACTTCTTCATTATCTTTTGAAATCAAGCTTCTCTCTGTATCTATTTTTTCATTATTTTCCTTTTTTATTTGGTCAGGACGCTTGTTTAAAATTTTCATTGTTTTTTGCTTTAGTAACAAATTCTTATTCGTAAGTTTCTTTTTTAATTTAAATAATTGCTTTCGATCGAAACCATCTTCTATCTCAGATAAAGATAAGTCATTTATGATTGGTAAATCCTCAGGTAGTCTTACCATTTTTTTTACTGCCATTTCTTTATCTAGATTAGAAAACTTTTTACTTCCTTTTCTTTTTATTTCAATATTTGATAACCCTGTTACTTTTGGTACTGCCTTAATTTGGGTATTTTTTCTATCTGCTGCACGCTTAGCTTTTTGGTTTTCTTTTTTTTCTTTTTTGTTTTTTTCTTCCAATTTTTTCTTCTTTTTTTCTCTTATTTCTTTTTCAAATGATAAATCTTCCATTAACACGATATCAAGATCTTTTTTACTTGTTTTTTCAACTTTTTTCTTCTTTTTAGCTAAATTTTCATTAAAATCTTTTGTTTTATCTTTTATATTTTCTTTTAATAAAAAATCAAGAGTATTATCAATTGAAGTTTCAATAACTTCAGGCCTAATTGATCTCAAATTATTCATTATATTATTATAAATTATTTCTTTTTCCTTTGATTCATTAAATATCTCCTCATTATCTATTTTCAAATTATTTCTTTTATTAGGAATAATTGATTTATTTTTCCTTAAGGAAATTATTTTTTCTTCATTTTTACCATTATTAAAATTTTCTTTTTCTATTTTTTTGTTAATTTTTTTATTAATTCCTTCAAAAAATGTTTTTGTTGCTTTAATTTTATTTAATATCTCATCTTTTTTTTTCTCTGGTTCATTTGGTTTTTCATTATTAATATTATTATTATTATTTTCTTTTTTTATTTCTTTTTTCTTCTTTTTAATTAAATTATCTATTTCTTTTTGTTGTCTTTTAATATCTTTTCCTAAAAATGTTTCTTCCTCATCTATTTGTAAGGACTGTAAATATAAATCTTCTGGATTTTTATTTGTCATTATATACATATCTTTTACTGTTGAATATAAGATTGGAATATTTCTTTTATTTTTATTAATATGAAAAGCTTCATCAGTTATTTTATAATAAAGTTCTCTTAATGTCTCATCACTTTTCTTTTTGTTATTGGCTTTTAATTGCCTTTCTTTTTCTTTTCTTTCTATTTTTTCTCTTTCTTTAGAATCATATTTATTTTGTATTAATTTAAAAAAACTTTTTTTTTCTTTTAATTGTTTTCTAGAAACTTCTATGTGCTCAAATTCAGAATTAGTTACTGCTAAAAATAAATTTATCAAATAAAAAGCGGCAATAAAAACAAAAACATGAAAATAACAAAATATAATAATAGGATTTATATAAATTTTATCTTTAAAAGTTTTACTGACATAAGTAAATAAATCTGTCCATCCTTCTAAAGTAACCATAACAAAAACTGTAACTAGAGCTGTTAGAGTATTATCAAAATTAGTTACTCCTGAATTAGGATTTCTATATCCTTTAGCACATATAAAAGTATTCCCATAAGAATTATATTCTTCACAATTAGAATCAAATGAACACATACCTTCATCACCTGAAGTAGATACTAAATATCCATAATTAACACTCATACATCTTCTATAAAATAAGCCTTGCCACATTTGAGTACCTGCAATTGCAAAAATAATAAAAAAGAAAAATAAAACAATTGAAGTTTCACCTAAACGGCCGATTGAAGCCAATAATGCTGTTACTAGTTTTTTTAAACCTTTAAATCTTTTAACTGTTTTGAAAGGACGTAATATTCTAAAAGCCCTTAGACCTGCTAAACCTGATATTTTTGTACCATTCATAGCTCTTTCTAATATAAAAGAGATCCAACCTACAATAACTACAAAAAAATCTAAAATATTCCAATAATCTTTTATATAGGCATCTTCTGCCGCATAAAAACTAAAAGATATTATTTTTAAAAAGGCTTCAATAGTATAAAAATAAAGAAAATAATTATCTGAGCGATTACCAATATTATTTGGATCTGTTGGATCACTTATTAATATTAAAATTGTATTAGTAATAATTATTAATAAAGAAATATTATCAAATATCCAATTATCCACAAAAAATCTGCAATAATACCTTGCATATACTAAAAATTTATTAATTTTTTTCCTTTTTTCTAAACAACAACAATAATCAAAATATCTTCTTGCGACTTCTTCTTTTCTTAGCAACTTAAAGTCAATTACTTCTTTTGCGCCCGTTTCTTTTTCACTTTCCATAGAAAAACGAGGAACAGTCATTTCTTCTGCTCCTTTAAAATAATTTCCTAACATTCTCCCATTATGCACAAATCCTTCAGTATTATTCATTTCTAATTGTACTTTAGGCTCTTCTTTTCTTTTACATTTTTCATATGCTTTTTGTAATTCATCAATTTCTTTTTGTAAATCTTTTGTATCTAATTTTTTTAAAATATTTACTTCTTTTAACTTTTTTTTCTCAATTAATTTTCTTTTGAGAGCTAATCTATTCATTTCTTTTTGAATTTCAGCTTCAACTTTATCTTCTATATTTTCAACGTCATACAAAAATACATCATTCCTAAAAAATTGCTCTTTATAAAATAAATCATATTCCACTAATTGGCTTTTATCTACAGGTTTATTATAATCTGGTTCTTTTAAATGAATAAAACTTGTATCTTTTATTGATTCATCTTCCTCAATTTCTATTATATTATTATTAACTGATTTATCAATTTCTTTACCTCTCTCATGAATGTTATGACTTTTCATATAATAATCTTGATACCCATCTAGTAATTTTTTTTTCGAAAATTTTCCACTATGCATAGAAGAAAATCTTCTTCCTTTAATATTCTTTGATTTTCTCTGTTTTTTTCCATTTTTTCCCAATAAATTATGGAAAAAAATCATTTTATTATTTGAAATATTTTTCTTAATTGTAAAACTTAGGATTTCAAAACCATTTTCAATATTAGTTCTTGATTCAAGAGAAATATTATTAATTGACATACTTTTATCAGAAGATATCAAATCTTCTGTTTCTTTATTTTTTATTTGTTGTACTTTTTTACTTTGTTTCTCTATTTTTAAATCGATGATATTAATCAGGTCTTTTTTTTTCTGCATTTGTTTGTTTATAATATTTAAATATTCGTTTTCTCTGTTTTTTTTGAATTCTAATTTTTGTAATTTTAATTGAGCTGTTAAGTACTTATCATTAGTTATATTTGAAAGCTTTATTTTATTTATTTCCTCTTGATTTTCTTTATTTTGCATTAAATTATTTATATTTATATTATTTTCTTTTATATTTTTTTCTTCTTCTTTATTCACTTTTTTATTACTAATATTTCTAATATTAGAAATTTCTTTTGAATTTTTTTTTCTTTTTTTAATTTTATTTTCCTTTTCTTCTTCCTTTTTATCTATTTTTTCTTTTTCCTTTTTTTCTCTTTCCTCCTTTTCTTTTTTTGCTCTTTCTTCTTTTTCCTTTTTTTCTCTTTCTTCTTTCTCTTTTTTTTCTCTTTCTTCTTTTTCCTTTTTTTCTTTCTCTTCTTTCTCTTTTTTTTCTCTTTCCTCCTTTTCTTTTTTTGCTCTTTCTTCTTTTTCCTTTTTTTCTCTTTTTTCTTTCTCTTTTTTTTCTCTTTCTTCTTTTTCCTTTTTTTCTTTCTCTTCTTTCTCTTTTTTTTCTCTTTCTTCTTTCTCCTTTTTTTCTCTTTCTTCTTTTTCCTTTTTTTCTCTTTCTTCTTTCTCTTTTTTTTCTCTTTCTTCTTTTTCCTTTTTTTCTCTTTCTTCTTTCTCTTCTTCTTCACTTTCTTCTTCGCTTTCTTCTTCTTCACTTTCTTCTTTTTCTTTTAATTCTTTATCTTTTTTTTCTTTCTCAATTTTTTCTTCTTCCTCTTTTTCTTTCTTTTCAACTTCCTTTTGTTTTAAATTTATTAATATTTCCAAAAAATACTTCCTATTCTCTATTATTTTTATTTTAAAAATTTTATTATCTAATAAATCTGTTCCTTTGATAATATTTAATAAAAATAAATTATATTTTTTCATTATAGAAAAAAAAATATTTTTATATTTTAAATTTAAAAAATCATTAAGTTTTTTTATTCCTTCTTTTATATTATTTTCATTTTGTTTATTTTCATTATTAACTTTTTTTTCTTCTTCAATTTTTTTTTCTTCTTTAACTTTTTTTTCTTCTTCAACAATTTTTGCTTTTTCAATTTTTTTTTCTTCTTCAATTTTATTTTCTTCTTTATGTTCTTCTTTTGTATCAATTATTTTCTTATTATCTTCATTTTCATTTTCTTTTTCTTCAAATTTTATGTCATCTTCTTTCTTTTCATTAATTAATCTATTCAATTTTTCATCCAAGTCTTGATAAGATATACTAGATATTGTTTTATCATTAATTTTATATTTGTCATAACCTTCATTTTCGAAAAAATTTGAATCCTTTATTAAATTCGAATCTTTTTGCTCTTTAGGGCTATTTATTTTTTTGTTTTCCTCGTCATCTTTCATTTTTTAAATATAACAATTATATTTTTAATATAAATTTTAAAGAAAAATTACTTTAATATTATTTTTATATATTTATTTTTTAATTTTATATTTATACTTAATTAAGA
>JAJJKT010015902.1:0-10432 GCA_023805755.1 Eremoplastron rostratum | reverse complement strand
AAAGTATGGAAAAGGAGGAAACATTGACAAAGGAACCGATAAATAATATTAAGTATAAAAAACTCTTTTTTTTTAAAAATATTTATCTATTAATTTCTTTTATTATTAAAATAAAAAATGTCATACTCTTCAAAAGCCGAAAAATTGCATTTATCATTTTGTTTAAAAAATTGTAAAAAATCAATTCATTATTTAATTAAAGTTATATTAAGTGATTCAACAGGATATATTCAGAATTTTGAAACAGAAAAAATAAATTTTGTTAGGAGAAGATTTAAGCATAATTTTTACTAAAAAAATGCCATGTACTTATTATTTCGAAAAAAAGCAAGATTTAAGAATTCAAATAATTAGAAAAATTCCAAAAGATAATAATACAAATAAAATTTTAATAACTGAAAGACTTACTTCTTTATCATCTTTAATTACTTCTCCAAATTCTAATTATGAAAGAACAATAAATGAAAATGATGGCTATAAAGAAACAATATCTATTTCTTTAGATAAACAATATAATAATAATTCCTCAGAACAAAATTATTCACTTTTTGAATATTTTAAAAATGGAGTAAAACTTTCATGTTTTATTTCACTGGATTTTTCATCTTCACCAAATAATCCAACATTAGATAATACAAAAATTAATTATGAGCTAATATTAAAAGAAATAAAAAAAAAGATTACTTATTATACAAAAAATCATCTTTTTTATTCCACTGGTTTTGGGGTTAAATCCAATAGTTCCTCCCCGGATAAATCTATTTTTAATTTAAATATGAATGAAAAAGATTCTTCAATTAATACTATTGATAAAGTTATTTACCATTTCAATGAATGCATAGAAAAAAAATTGATAGATCCGGATAATAAAATAATTCTTTCATCTTTAATTAAAAAATTAACTAATGATATTTATAAATTATATGAAATAAGATTTTATAATGTTTCATTTATTATTATAAGAGGAAATGTAGAAAAAAAAGATGCAAAGAAAATAATAGATAAAATTATAGAAAGTAGTTATTTGCCTTTAACAATATTTGTAATAGGAGTTGGAAAAAATGATTATTCTGAAACGAAAAAAATAATAGGGGGTAATTATAAAACATCGAGCACTGGTATGGAGAGAATGAGAAATAATATATTTTTTATAAATTTAATAGAAGATTTTTCAAATAATGAAGAAAAAATGATAATATTTTGCTTACAAGAATTAAATAAACAAATAATTGAATTTTATAAATTAATTAAAAGCTCCCCTGAAAAAATAGGAGAAAATAATTTAGATAATATTAAACATAGTTTTAATTTATATAATAGTAGTATTTGGGTAGAGCATGATAATTCTTCTATTAACAAAGAATTAGGAAAAATTTATATAAATGATTCAGGTAATCCCTATAAAAAAGATTTTGATTTAGGAAAATATAATAAAAGTAAAAAAGAAAATGTTTCTAAAGATTCTTATGAAAGTGCTATTGAACAGAATATACAAAATAATAATAAAAATAATAGTAATGTTGTGAATGATGTAAATAAACAAAATAAAGAAAGTAAAGATGAGACAAAAATATATATGCAAAAATATACTCCAACCCCATATGATTCAATAGCTCCAGCAATTCAAGAAAATCCTTATGTTATACAATCTGAAAAAAAATATATTATAAATGCGACTTCAATCATTGATCCAAATCAAATTTCTATGGAAAATAATCCTTATTTGGATGATTATAGAAAACAAAGTATGGAAAATATGAATCTAAGTAATAATTCTTCGGATATTAAAAAAATAAATAATTGTTCTGGTGCTTCTGAATTTAATAGTACTAAAAATAGTGAAGGAATTAAATATTCAAATGATTTGATGTATAATAATAATTATTCAACAGATGGAAGTTATAGAAAATAATTATTTTTTATGTTGGTTAGTTATATGATTAAAAAATTTTTCAAATGATGAATTAATGAATACAAATGGATTGCAATTAAATAAAGGTAATGAAATTTTGAAAAAAAAAATGGGATATTATAACAGCCATCCTATAACAACAAGTAATGGGGAAATTATTTTATTCAATTAATTTTATTATTTTTTATATTTAAAATAAAAGAAATCAAAAAATGGTATTCATAGTTTAATTTGGGAAAAATATAAATATTATTAGTGAATTTACACCGATAAATTTTTTCGAATCTACACGAACTTTGGTAGTATATTTTACCGAATTTTACAGCAACTTACCAAAATCTGCTTGCCGAATTCTTTACAAAAAAATGCAACAACGTCGATTGGATTGCTCGTATTAATTATAGGTCTTGGTGAAATAATGTCAGGTGAATTGGTCTAATTTCAGAAGGGGTGAGAGGTATTATCTGAATTTGGAATATAAAAATGTTTGGATTTTAACATCAGAAATTAAAAATAAGAAATTCGAAAACAGTCTTATTCATTCATTCAACCCGAAAATAAAAACCTTAAGTCAACCAAGGAAAATATCGCCTCACTGAACCCTCAGGCCCCAAAAAGCAAAAAGAAAACAAGCACCCACCCAGCGAAAGTTCAGCAACCATAAGAGAAGGGCCACGAAGAGAAATTGACTCCGAGATAAAAAGGGATGAATATCCTTAATGGAATATCATACCTTTGACAAAATGAATTAAATCATTAAAGTTTATCTTGACAAAGCTGCGAGGAGGAGCAAATATCCAAAGATCCGCAATGCATACGATTTTGGAATTTACCATATAAATCATTACCTGATTGATATGATTCAACAAATAGTTTGGATTATACGAACTTTCCAAGAGTAAACTCAAAGAATTTTAATATAATAAAATTAAAGAAATTTTACATTAAAACTGAGAACTTGATGCTCCTTTTTTTAAAAACGCAAAATTACTCAATCCATTTGAAGGTCAAATTCTTAAAACAAAGGAAGAAACAATGAAACAAAATGATATTAATCAAGCAGGTGAAAATTCTGAAAATCAAAATTTTGAAGGACTTAAAAGTCATAATGTTTCATTTGATATATAATATTAAATAATATTATTATTATTTTATAGATAATTTAATTTCATAATTTAATATATTTTATATTATTAGCTTTAATTTTCTAAATCTTATGTTTCTACATAAATTTCATTTAATAAATCTCCTCTTTCAATTAAAGCACCAAAAACATTGTCAACTTGGCTTTTAATATCATCTTAATTTTCTTAAGTCTTGTAATTTTTCATCAAAGTTGTTATGCATCACGATAAATCTGTATTTATCTGACCATGGATATTATTCCAAAATTATCAAAAAGATATTAAGTCATTAAAAGAATAAATTCTTATCAGTAATTTGGAATAAACTTTCTCCTCTTTGTTTTTTGGTTTGTAATTTTCCCAGAAAAAATACTTATTTGGAAATAATTTTTTCCTTTTTTCTATGATTATCGATTTAGGAATTAATTTTCCGATAAAAAGAAATCGAATACGAGTCGGTAACCCAATATATAAAATAAATATAAAAAGAAAACTCATCAAAAACAAAGCGATTTTATTGGTTACTAAGAATAAAAGGGCAAATAATAAAAAAATCAAAATAAAAAATAGCGATTTTAATTAGATCAAAAATCGAAGACAAAATCTAATTTGGAGCAAAGATTTAATAATAATTTGATATAATCCTTCTTCTGCTCGTAAAATAGAAGTTATATTTTTTTCCGAAATTCAAAAAGGAAACTTGTTTTGTTTTTGGGAAGTGTTATTCGCATAAAACTTTACTTCATTTAAGATGAAAAAATAAAGCAAATAATTGAAATAGATGGAAAAGAAATAATTAAAATAAAAAATGGTGGATGAAGAAAGAATTAGTATCATTACTAAATCGAAAAAAATTAAAATATCCCCAATCCCCGAATTATTACTTAGTTGGTTAATAATAGATGTTCTTTTAACTATCTCATAATAGTAAATAATAGTAAATAATAATAATAATAATAAATTCTTTATACTTTTAAATTTAAATTAGATAATGTTGATTCCCGAGCTGATTCCATTCTCTTGTTTCTTTTGTTTAAGTAAATATAAGAAACTATTACAGCAGCCACAGCCGCAAGACAAGCAAGAATAATTCCAACAATACCTCCAGCCCCCATATTTCCGCCTTTTTTAATATACGGTCTTATTGAATAATTATTTTTTTCAGAATAAGAATAATATAATATTGCACTGGTATCATTTTCTGCAAAACGAATTATCAAAGTTTCATTTTCGATAACAGACATTGCATTTTGCAAACTAACATTAGTGTCTTTAATTCCGATACAGTTTAAGGTATAATTATCTTCAATTATATCAATAATGCTGCATTCTAATTGCTTTTCTTCAGTTTTATTTTCATATAATGCAGAAACAGACAAATTTAAATCAATCTTTTCAAATTTGGGTTTAGTACCATTTATCATACCAGAAATATTGAAAATTTGTTTTTCTCCAAGTTCAATTTTAGAATTTCCTAAAGTAAATAAAGTAGATTCTAATAAGAAATTTAATTTATTTCCTACTTCTTGAATATTATCTAAATATTGTTCTATTAAAGGGGAAGCACTTGCCTTAACAGTATGATTAACTGAAGAGAATTCATATCTATTAACTATTTTAACACTCTTTATAGTTTGACTTGTTTGACCTGGTGTTGCCTTAACTTCACATGAATAGGCATATAAATCACCTTTTCCTACATCAATTAATTCACATTCTGCTTCTTGTGTTTGCAATATTCTTAATACTCTTATAGTATTAAGTTCAACTGGGAATTTTACTCTTTTTGAACCTGCGAATATTTGATTAAGACTGAAATAAATAATGAACCTAATTATTTGTTCAACAATATTGAAATGACTTACTCCAACTATTACAACTGGAGATTCTTCTTGGGTATTTATTTCTTCTGTGCTTTGAATAACATTTTGGATAATCGTAGTCTTAGGATTTTCGATAAGATTGGTTGAAAGAGAAGTAAGATTAAATGAAGTAGGAATAGTAGTATTAACTACTTCTTTATTATCATCCTTATTTGTGGTTGGCATTTCCACATTAGGAGAAGAAGTTGTATGTTTGATTTCTTCTCGCTCTGAAGGAGTAGTAGTTGATTCAGTTTCTTTATTAGTGGAAGGTTTATTAGTTATTTGTTCTGGTAAAGAGGAAGTACTAACAACTTTTTGAGTAATCTCTTTGGTAGGAGCTTGAGTATTTGTCTTTTCAGTATTAACAACAATTGAAGTCTTTTCAATATTAGAAGGTTTAGTGGTTTGATCTATATTTTCATTAGTGGCATAAGAAGTGGTTTTAGCAGTATTTTCTTCAGTTGGAGAATTTGTGGGTTGTTCAGTATTATTGTCAATAGAAGGAATATTTGTTGTTTGTTCTTTATTTTCTATAATTGAAGTTTTAGGTGATATATACTCTGTTTTTTCAGCAACAGGAGTTGATTCTTGAGTATCTTCTTTTGATGTTGTTGGCTCTTCAGTATCTATTTTAGTAATAGTTGGTTCTTCAGTATCGACTTTAGGAATTGTTGTTTCTTCAGTATTTACATTAGGAATAGTTGGTTCTTGAGTATCTTCTTTTGATGTTGTGGGTTCTTCAGTATCAACTTTAGGAATAGTTGTTTCTTCAGTATTTACATTAGGAATAGTTGGCTCTTGAGTATCTTCTTTTGATGTTGTGGGCTCATCAGTATCAACTATTGAAGTTTTAGATTCTTGTGTATTAACTGTGGATCTAATAGGTTCTTTAGTATCTACATTAGGAATTGTTGTTTCTTCAGTATCGATTTTAGGTATTGTAGATTCTTCAGGTTCTAACTTTGGAATTGTAGATTCTTCAGGTTCTAACTTTGGAATTGTAGATTCTTCAGGTTCTAACTTTGGAATAGTAGATTCTTCAGGTTCTAATGGCATAGTGTCACATTCATTTGATTCAAAATTAAAATCACAGCAATAATATAACCTTTTATTTGTTATTATTTCTTCTTTCTGGCAGACAAATATATTCTTTGCTTTATTAAATACTGTCCTTATTGCTTTATCATTCTTGAAATTTTGCAAATTTATATATCTGAAGCTACTAATATTGGAGAACATATTAGAATAAAAATTGCAATTTATCATATCAAAATTAGATATATCAAGATAAGTTAAAGAATTACAACCATAAAATATTTCTTCCATAGAAATTACTGATGAAGTTGTGAAATTCGCTAAATTAATATCCTTTAAATTTTGGCAATTATAAAACATTTTTTCCATATCAGTCAATAAAGGAGTTTCACATGATGATAAATCAGCTTTCTCTAAAGAATTACATCCATCGAACATATCATTCATCTTTGTCACTTTTGAAGTGTTGAAATCAGAGAAATTTAAAGATTTTAATGAACTACAATTACAAAACATATAGCTCATATCAGTGACTTCTTCAGTATTAAAAAGAGATAAATTCACTGATAATAATTGACTACATCCGAAAAATATATGGCTCATATTGTTGATTTTAGAAGAGGTAATATCCGGGAAAATAATTGATTCTAATGAACTACAACCTATGAACATATTATTCATATCTGTAATTTCTGAAAAATCGAAAAAAGTAAAATCTATAGATATTATATTAGTAACATTTGGATCATAATTTATATCGAAAAAGCTTTCTAAAGTTTTTAATGAAGATTGAAAGTAAATTGCTATTTTATTACCTCCATATACATTAAATGGCACCGAAGTATCCAATTTATCACCCAAATCCCTATTTATTATAAAGAATATATCATTTCTGAATAAATTTTGGAAACCATTTGGATATTCTACTTCATTTTCATAATAAATAATCATATAATTTGTAGATATGCATTCTTTTTTTTCACCCTTATAATCATAATAGCAACATTTAGAAATGTTTGCTGGGCTGCAAATAATTAAATCAGCAATATTTTTTAATTCACTTTGTAAAATAATATTTTTAGGATCTATCAAGTTATATACATTAATATATTTTAATTGACTTACACCAGAAAACATAGAACCTGATTTAATAACATTCTCCATATTAAAATTAGAAATATCAAGGACTTTCAATGCCTGACAATTAGAAAACATATTTGTCATATCATTCACTAATGAAGTGTTAAAATAAGATAAATCAATTGATTCTAATTTATTACACCCGTTAAACATTGAATTCAAATTTGTTATTAATGAATTACCAAAACCTGATAAATCTAATGATGTTAATGCTGCACATCCACTAAACATTGAATTCATATTAATTACTAATGAATTACCAAAACCTGATAAATCTAATGATGTTAATGCTGCACATCCACTAAACATTGAATTCATATTAGTTACTAATGAAGTATCAAAACCTGATAAATCTAATGATGCTAATGCTTTGCATCCACTAAACATTGAATTCATATTATAAACTAATGAAGTATCAAAACCTGATAAATCTAATGATGCTAATCTTTCGCATCCACTAAACATTGAATTCATATTATAAACTCTTTTTATTTCAATATTAGAAAAATAAATGTATTTCAAATATTTTGAATTTTTAAAAACAGAGTTCATATTTGTTATGAATGAAAAATCAAAATGAGATAGATCTATTGATTGCATATTAGTGCATTTAGAATCTATATCCTCATTAAAAAAGTTTTCTAAACTCATTAAAGGATAAGAAAAATATATTTCCATTTTAATTATATTATTCTCGCTTGCTTCGGATATATCGATAGGATCATTAGGTTTTATTGCACCTCCACGAATAATAATTTTATCTATTCCTTTTCTATATTTATTTAAAAACCCTTTGTCGTAATTAGTTTCAAAATCAAAATATACTGTAATATAATTTGATCCTTGGTTTTGACTTTCATTTTTGTTACAGACATTTGTTACTTGTTGTAAGAAATCTTCGGTTTGACAAACTTTTAAAGAGGGGTTATCAAATTTATTCAGATAGCTTTCTTTGAAAAAATCTGTCTCTGGCTTTGTAATATTGTATAAATTTATAAATTTTAAATTATTTAGACCTTCAAAAATAAAATCTGCAGAAGTAACACTTGATATATTGAGGCAATATAAATCTAATGCTTCTAATGAACTACAATTATAAAACATTGAGCCCATATCATTTACTAATGAAGTATTAAAATTAGATAAATCTAATACTTCTAAAGAACTACATCCATAAAACATTGAATTCATATTTGTTACTTTAGAAGTATCAACATTAGATAAATCTAATACTTTTAAAGAATTACATCCATAAAACATTGAATTCATATTTGTTACTAATGAAGTATTATATTTATATAAATCTAATAATTTTATTGAACTACATCCATAAAACATTGAATTCATATTTGTTACTAATGAAGTTGTAAACTTAGATAAATCTAATGATGTGATTTTATTACAACCGTAAAACATTGAACTCATATCATTTACTGATGAAGTATCAAAATTTGTTAAATCTAAAGATTTTAATGAACTGCATCCATAAAAAATTGAATTCATATTTGTTATCAAAGAAGTCTTATAGCTTAAATTTGAAAAATCTATTGATTTTATATATTCTACTTTATCATCGATTTCTTTACTAAAAAATTTTTCTAAACTTGTTGTATATTCAAAAATATGTATTTCAATTTTTGAATTTGGTTCTATATTTAATTTTTGTTCTGGCCCAATCATAATATTGCCTTTCATTATAAATTTTATTCTGTTTGTTCTATAATCACTTCCTACTTTAAATCCAGAATCATAAACAAAATTAGAAGATTCATTAAAAGTTACTATTATATAATTATCAGATATACATAATTCTTTTTCCATAACATATGATGAGCAACATATATTTCTTGCTCCTGAATTTTCTATTAATTTTTCAGATTGACAAAATATTAAATCATTTAGTGAATTTAGAGGACTATCTGTAATAATTTTATTAACATCTTCAACATTATCAATACCTAAATATTTTAAATTATTAACATTATAGAACATATTTTCAGTAACTGTATTTGTTAATATATTAAATTCACTTATATAAAGAACTGTCAAATTAGTACAATTATAAAACAAATTTGACATATTAGTAACATTTATGGTCTTTGAATTTCTTAAATCTATAGTTGATATTGAACTACATCCATAAAACATTGAATTCATGTCTGTTACTTTTTCTATATCAAGATCTGATAAATTTAATGATTTTAATGAACTTAATCCATAAAACATTGAATTCATATTAACTGTTTCTTTAGTATCAAAGTTAGAAAGATCTATAGACTCCACATATTGCATATTTGAATCTTCATTTATATCAAAAAATTTTTCTAAACTTGTTGGGGAATAATAAAAGTATATTATAACCTTTAAACCTCCAGATTTTTCAGCTATGCTGATTTTTTTGGAGCTTTTTATTAATGTTTCATTATAAAATATTAAATATTTGCTGTTTCTATAATTTGAGTTACTTTGAAATCCATTTTCATAATTGCAATCTTGTGTATAATACAAAACAATAAAATTTGAAGAAACTTTGCACCTAATTTCTCCATTCTCTAATACTTCCATTTCGCAGCATAATTCAGATTCATCATCATGCATAAATAGTTTTTCACCTTGACATAAAATTAAATTATTTATATTATCAGCAAAAAGAGTTGTAATTTTATCTTTAGCTCCATCTATATTATATAAACTAATATATTTCAAATTATTAACACCGTTCAACATATCTTGAGTGTTGGTATTGGCTTTGAAATAAAAATATGCTAAATCTAAGGCTTTCAATTCGATACAACCTTTTAATAAAGAAGACATATCCTCAACCTGGCTTGTATCAAAAATAGATAGATCAACAGATACTAAATTTTCACAGCCTTCAAACATAGAAGTTATTACTATTGGTTTAGGCCTATTATATTTAGGAGATTTCTTTGCATCACATCTTTTCCACTTGTTCTTAAATTTAATTGACTTTAAATTTTTCAATCCTTTAAATGCATTTTCAAAGCTTGTTACTTCAGAATAATCGAACCAATCAAAAACTATTTCTTCAATATTTACCAACTTCATATCATTTTCAGCATTGAATAAATTTTTAAGGGTTTCAACTTTATTTATAAAGAAAAATTCTACTGAACCTACTAGTGTTGGATAACTAAGATCCGTAGAAGACACATCAGAATAATTTTTATTATAATATATGTCTACACTATTTTTCACATCAGCCGACCATATATAACTACGGCCATCTTTTGAGGTAAAAGGAGCATCTTGATCTACAACAAATCTAGCTTCATTCGCAAATTTAACTGTTATTTTATTATTAATACAAAGAGTTTCTGTTCCATTGAAAAAGG
>JAJJKT010015901.1:0-10433 GCA_023805755.1 Eremoplastron rostratum | reverse complement strand
ACTTATATATTTTAATATATACTTTTTTAACAACCCATACTGAAAAAAATAAGATATCAAATATTCCTAAATTTAAGTACTGTTCAATCCAAAGGGTATTCCCAAAACATTTTTTTTCCATAATTTTTAGAACTTTTAATTTTATTAGGAAAAATATTATTGGGATTTACCATATTTTTTGGATTTAGGGAGAAAATAACCAAGGAATTTATGGTATTTAACCTTAGACATTTTTATTCTTTTTTTAAGTTTCTATTACAAAAAAGTATCTACCCTATTCTCCTTAACTAGAGAAATATTTTTATAGGGTAATTTTTATACTATACAAAAATATTCTATAAAAAGCTATAATGAAAAGAAATAATTTTTTTAATTAAATTTTTAATCGGTCGTCACAACACCCTTTAATTGTAAATTAAATATCCTATAAAAAATTTTCTCATAGTGGACCTGATTTCCCAACTAATTCAGAAGAATAAAGTACTAAAATTTTATAAGATCAAAATACTAATGTTCTCAATAAAAGAAAGTTTAAATAAATAGAAATTGATTATTTTAAATATGCGAATATTTTATAAAGAATTGTTATAAGCTGCAATTATTCAATTTTTATTGTTTATTTCTTTTGCATCTTCAATTTTTTGATTAATAAATTATAGCAATTATGATTGTGATTTAATTTATTTTATTTTTTTCCATTTTAATCATATTTGAAATATATTAAATTTAAATTAATAATTAATCATTTTAAAATTTAAACTCATTAAAAAAATAAATAATATATAAAAATGTCATTAGAGATTAACTTCTTAGATTATGAAATAGAGCATTTGCCGAAAGAAGGCGAGCAAAAAGAAGAAAGACAATTTGGTTATGTTCAATATGATCCAGAAGAGAAGGCGTTAATATTTTATGATCCTGATAAAACAGAAAAAAGGTTTACATATAAAATAAAAGATATCATTTTACAAGAAGAGTATTTAAATAAATCAATGATATATTTTGAAATTGAAAAAGACAAAAAAACTTATGGAATAAGAATTTTTAAGGGTAAACTTGATACTCTAAGTAATCGTAGTTTTAAAATTTTAGTAGGAAATATTCAAGATGAAATATCCCAAAATGAAAGAAAAATAAAAAAAATTTACACTGATATAATCACCGAGAAGCCGAAAGATTATCAATTAGAATTATTAGAAAAAGCCAAAAAAAGAAATACTATTATTTTCTTGGAAACAGGTATGGGAAAAACTTTCATAGGGGTAATGCTTATAAAAGAAATATTTGGAGAGCCTTTAGAAGCCAATGCTAAAAATGAAATAGATTACGAGAAAAAAACAACTAAAAAAGTATTATGCTTATTTCAAACAGTTAGTCTTTTACTCCAACAATCAAAAGTAATTAGACATAATACAAATTTGAAAGTTTTGAGATTATATGGAAATAATGAAAAAAGCGCATTTTTCTCTCATGCTAAATTTAACAAAACTTTAACTCGTTATGATATAATTTGTGCTACTCCTGAAAGTATATATAGATATTTCACTTTTGGTTATTTGAAAAAAGATGATTTTGATTTAGTTTTAATTGATGAATGTCATCATTGCAAAGGAGACCACTTTTATAATAAAGTATTATCTCATTTCATCTTTGATGAAAATCAAAATAATGATAAAGTAAAAATATTAGGGCTTACGGCAAGTCCTTGTGAGGAAGGGGTACTTCAAGAGGAACAAATTAAAGAAAAAATTGTGGAATTATGTAATAATATGAATTGTTACATTGAATGTCCTAAAAATATTTTGAACGAATTGAATAAGGAAAAAGAAGATAAAGTTCCGAATTTTTTAAATGTAAATTATCAAAATGAAGTAAAATATTTAGATACAATTAAAGAAGTTAAAAATTTCATATTTCATTCTTTAATTATGCCTTATTTAGATTTTCATTTTAAAGATATTTTTGATAAACTCACCGCTAATTATGTCGATAGAAAATTAATTAAACCAAAAAAAATAAAAAAAAATCCTAATCCCAATTATGAATATGGGGATGTACCCATATTTGATGAACCTGACCTTGATGACGGGGAGGAAAGATTAGCAGAATTAACCTCAGAACAAAAAGCTGAAAATGAAAGAATAAAAAAATTAAATGAATTTAATAAGGAACAAAGAGAAATAATAAGACAAGAAATCGCTACTTATATTATTAATTTCTATTTAACTTTATTTATTGAAGATGAAATAAAAATAGATGAAAAATTCTTGGGATTATATGAACAAAATGTGGATATTTGTTTAATTAAAAATAATCCTGAAAGTGGAGGGCAAACTTGCTATTTTAATTATTTCAAAAAAAAAGTAAAAGAGACCGGAAAAAAATTTAAATTTATAAATGAAAGCACACTCCAAGAATTTATTAATAAATTATCACAAGAAGAAGATACCGAAATTAATTTTAGTAAAGAAATGAGAACTTTTATAAAAGAAATAAATGAAGATGATATTTTGAAAAAATTCAAACTTTTTACAAAAACTGTTAATTTAATGATTAAATATCTTGATAAAGATAGTTTAATTAATTTAATTGAAGAGAAATTTTTTAATGGTGAATTCTTAAATGATTTTAAACAAGCACATATAAATGAATATAATTTTGACCAAAATAATGACTATGATGACGATGATGATAGTAATAAAAAATCATTTATGTCTACAATAACAAATATGTTAACAACATTTTTAAATGAATTTAGAAGAGATCCAAAATATGATTTTAAATCCCCTTATTTAACCAGTTTAATAAATTTCCTCATTGATGAAAAAAATAAAAATGATAAATCAATTCTCTTTATTAATCAAAGAATAATAGCAGAAGCATTCTATAATAAGTTAACTAAAATATTTAATGATACTACTGATGAGGCTATATCATCAAAAAAATATAGTGCTGCATATGTATTGGGTATTTCTTCCCAAGATAAAATTTGCCCTTTTAAAGAATCAAAATTAAAAGAAAATATATCTAAATTTAGAAATGATGTAAATTGTAAAATTTTATGTGCCACTAATGTTGTTGAGGAAGGAATTGATATCCCAGATTGTAATAATGTAATAAACTTAAATAAAATGAGGACAATAAAAGAATATATTCAAAAAACTGGTAGGGCCCGTAAAGAAAATAGTAGACTACTATTATTTTCTACTAAAGAAGAAGAATGTTATAATATTGACAAAATTAAACAAATACAACTATCTATAAAAGTCATGAAAAATTTGATAAATGAGAATACTTTTAAGCCAAAATTAAGCATAAAGCATTATATACAAAATTATAATTGTTTCCAAACAATGTGTGGAGCAAAAGTTTATTATGATTATGCCCATCAAATCGTTAAAGAATTTACTTCTAAATTATATAATGATGGTTATTCATTTAATAGAACTAAAATGGATATAGAAAAAACAGAAGATGACAAATATATACCTTATTTATTACTACCATCTGTTCTAGAATGTAATTTCCAAAAAATATATGATAATTCAAAAATGAAATTCGATAAAAAACAAGATGCCGAAGAATATTTTAAAAAATATGAAGATTTCTATTATTTAAAAGCTTTAATTCATTTACATCATAATGGATATTTAAATGATTTTTTACAATTTACAAAAAATTATGATAGTTTAATGTATTTTGAAGAGAAATTCAAAAAATGTGTAGGAGAAAATAATATTGAAGTTCAATTTAATAAAAAAAAAGAATTGCCAAAAGATGCCGAATGTTTTGAATTGATCGGACATATAGTAAATATGACTCCGGGATACATTAATTTGACCTATAATGAAGAGAAAAAAAGATATGTTATTCTATTATCTGAAAATCCTTTAACTTTACTTAATTTTGATTTATTTTTGCCGACTTCAATTTTATTAACAATGTATTACTTCGGCACTGATGATTCCTTTAATAAAGATGAAAATAAGCAAAATTGGTTTAAAGAAAAGCCAAAAATACCATATACTAAATTCGCAAAAGCAAATATTAATCTTGGAGAAATTATTAAAGTTAAAATTTCAAAAGAAGAAATGGAATTAATAAACTTTTTCTATGTTTATAGTTTATTCTTATCAACTGATTCCGAATTATTCTTTTATTATAGTTTATATAAAGAAAAATTAAATTTCGGAAAGACTTTATTCCAAGATAATAACTTTAAAAATAAATTAAAATACATTTTCGAAAAATATGACGAAAATTTCTTTGATAAAGGCCAAACAAAACAACATTTATTAAATTATAAAAGAGCAGTTCTAAATTACCAAAATCATATAGTTAAATATACTTATGTTGTATATGATGAAAAAACTAAAACTTATTCAATAGATTTAAAATATATAAAGAAATGCTACAAAACAGCTTTAGAGGATTTAAATGAATATTATAAATTCTCTTTTAAATGTCTTAAAGAAGATGAAGAATTAAAAAAATTGTTAAAAGATGAAGATTATTTGAAAGAAGAAACCAAAAAAATAATGGGTGATTTCGAAGACGATGAAGGACACGGATTGGTCGGGCCAGGAATGATGGTAAGAAATTTTATGAATTTTTCTAAATTTATGATAATGAATTATGGAGAAAAAAATATTAAAGGAAATTATGAATGTTCAAAAGTAAAAAAAGAATTTTCAAATCCTACATATCAAAAATATTATTTACAGAAATATGGTATTTTAACTAATACAAATCATGATTATTTAAAATGTTGTCCTTTGAATTATAATTTAAAATTAACAAAATATAAAGTAAATTTGACAAGTTTAGGAAAAGTCGATAAACGTTGGGGTCAATTCAGATATATTAAAAAATTCCCATTCTTCCCTGGAGAGGTACTACACTCTATCACTTTTATGACTATCGATCAATTATATATGTATACTTTAATCCCTGTTATATTATTCAAATTACAAAATAGTCTTATATACTATTATAATGCAAAATGTTTATTGAATGAATTTAAATTAAGTTTAGGAACTCTTAATAATATAGATATTAAATTAATTATGCAATGCTTAAATTCTAAATCAACTTTAGAAATAGAAAATTATGAAAGACTAGAATTTTTAGGGGATGCTATTTTGAAATTTTTATCAAGTATACAATTATTTAATGATTACCCAAATGCTAATAGAGATTTATTATTTAGTCTTAGAAAAGAAATAGAAAATAACCAAATGTTATTCGAAAAATCAGTAAATAGAAATTTGGAAGAATTATTATTTACTTCTCCAAGAACTATTAAAAGAATGTGCATACCCGGATTTTCAAGAGATGAAAATTTAATTTTTGATATAGGTTATAATAGATCATTTTCTAAATATTGTTTTAAACACAAAAAATTATTAAAGCATTTTGAAAAATCTGAAAAAAAAGAAGAAGATAAAAAAACAAAAGAAGAAGAGAAAAAGAAAAATATGAAAGAATTTGACAATGATAATGAATTAGAAAGCGAAATTAAAAATGATAAAATATCTATAGAAGTAAAATATGAAAATAATCAAGAACCATCGGAAAAAATTTCTAAATTAAATGTTGACCAAAAAAAAATTGAGGAAATTTGCGAAAATCAGATAAAAATAATCCCTTCTACTACTTACCGTTTTATTTATACTAAAACATTAGCTGATATTGTTGAAAGTCTTACGGCCTTTACTTATTTATCTGCTTTAGATAACTTTGGAGAAGAAAAATATGATGAAGCATTTAATTTAGCCACTAAATATTTGAATGAAATGGAAGTATTGAATAAAACTTATAATGATGTAATTAGTAATATAACAAATATAGGAATAAATAATGTTAAAATTAACGAAAATTGTAAATTTGATGAAAAAAGTAGGGATAGACATCTTGAATTGGTAATTAAAAATAAATATTATGAATTTAAAAATAAAGTTCTTGCATATCAGGCAATGACCCATCCATCAACATTAGCAGAAGAAAATTTACAAAAAAAAATTAATTATGTAAATAAATCATATCAAAGATTATCATTTTTAGGAGAGGCTATTATTGAATTATTTGTATCAATATTTGTTTATAGAAATAATCCATATGAAACCGAATCTAATTTACATAAAATGAGAATATGTGGAATTAACCATCATATTATATCCTTAATGGCTTGTGACCTAAAATTCCATGATTGCCTATTAAGCCCAAGTGGAGGCGGATTCAAAACTGATATTAGAAAATATACCGATAAATTACTTTTAGAAAGAGGAAAAATGCAAAATAAATTTAAATTGCCTTTGGAAGAATTAGATAATGAAGAATTTGTTGTAATATTATGTGAATTATTCCACGCTTATATTGGAGCTATTTTTGTTGATAGCCATGATATCAAAACTACTTTTAATGTCTTAAAAAATATTATGCAAGAATATTTAAATAATAATGCTACAAAGGATACTTTTACTGAACATCCTAAAGAAATAATACTTAATGAATATATGAAAAGGAGACATTTCATTAAAACATTAAAAGAAAATGGAGGAAATAGGATTGTTCTAAAATATGAAAAAGAGAATAATATGGCTTATAGAAAAAGGCCAATGTATACTTATCAATTAGTAATAAATGGATTTATTATTTATAAAGAAAATATTAGATATAGTAGACCTAGTATTAAGAAAGCGCAAGAAAAAGCTAAAATTATATTTTTAAGAGTTTGTGATGAAATTGATAGAAGAATGAAACTTAAAATGAATGAGCAAAATAATCACTTTGATATAAAAAATATTTTGAATTATTTGGGAATTCCTTATGAAGAAGAATATTACAGTATATGACGAATTAGAACGAACATTGTTCAAAGCAATTATTTTATTATTTTTCCTATAGTTTTAAATGCTCGTTCTATTTCGTCATATACAGTAATAACGAAACCAAAAAAGTTGACTACAAAGAATCTATTAACTGCGAAAATACAAACAAATTTTATAATAATACCAATGAAATACTTGAAAATACGATTATAAAAAAAACGATGATTCTTTTATATTCGATGGTAAGATGTTTAAAAAGCATACTAAATTATCAAATTATCAAAGAAAGGATAATATAAAAAGATTTATTTATAAATGTGAATATAACCGCCATGATGAAAAATTGAGACAAGATTTAAAAATGAAAGCTTTTTGTAATGCCACAATAGAGTACATATTACCTAATCAAAAAATAAAAAGCAATTATATATTAAAAGAAGGGCATTCTGAAGAATGTGAAGCTAAATATTTAAAATTAGAAAAAAATGATTTAATAGACTCTTTTACAAAAGAAAACTTTATTTCAGAATGTGAATTAGTGATGAATAGTTCAAGTATTTATGACAGAGCAATATTTAAATCAAAATTTTTAGAAATATATAATAGTAAAAAATTCAAATTTCCTATTAATAATAATCTATTATCAAATATAATTACAAAATGGAAAAATACAACGAATAGATTTACAAAATCAACAATATGGGATAATTTATATGATTATCAGAATAGATTAATAATGCGAGATTTTAGGTCAGTGTGTGAGCGAATGGATCCTAAAAAAAAATAAAATCTTTGGAGTATATTATATGGGGGAATGATGAGAATATTAAAAGAATAAGAAAATCTAAACATTTTTATATAGATGCAACGTTTCATCATCCTAAAGATTTCAAACAATTATTAATATTAATGTATAAAGATATTATTACTAATTTGAAAATTCCTGGTTTATATATTTTAATGAATGGAAAATCTCAGGATTTATATGAACTTGTATTTAATAGTTTGATAAATATAATAACACTTGATCGAAATATTGAGCTAGAAGTTGAAAGTATAATAACAGACACTGAAAAAGCCTTAATAAATATTGTTAAAAAATATTTTCCAAACTGTCAAAGAATAGCATGTTATTTCCATTTTAAACAGGACATATTAAGAAATTTAAAAATATACGGGTTGTACAAAGATAATAATAAAAATACAAGTGATTTTATTTTAAAGAAAATAGGAAATTTACCATTTACATATAAAGGAAATATGGAATTAATTATGAAAACTTTAGATGATATAAAAAAAGATTATCCGAAATATATTAATTTTATAGAAGAATATTTTATTCCTAACAAATTAGATTATTTTAAAGATTACTCTTTGGATTATAGCAGAATACCAAAAGATTGTAGAACAAATAATTACTTAGAAAATTACAATGGATTTATAAAATCACAATTAGGAAAGCATAGAATTATTAATTGGGTTAATTTTATCAATTTCCTTAAATTAGAAAGTCAAAGATCGATAGATAAACTTTATAATAATTTAAATAATAAAGCTTTAACAATAAATGATTCTATATTAAATACCGACAATACGAAATTAAAAGTTGAGGCAAAGGTGGAGAAAGAGAGTAATAAAAATCATATCGATAAACTAGCTGAAGAGGAGGCGATTGAAGAATCGTTGAGTAAAATATTGTATACTCAAACGGGGTTTTTAAATATAGGAGCAAGTTGCTTTATAAATAGTATCATTCAAATATTAATTCATTGCCAACCATTTATAGAATCTATAATATCAAAAATGAACTTAATAAAAAAAGAAAAATATTCAATAAGTTTTAAATTATTACAAATATGTGAAGAAATATTAAATGATCGTTCAAAAAATAAATGTATTGATATATCGTATTTCGATCATATATTTGGAATAAAGCATCTAAATTATAATGGATTAATTCAGCAAGATGGGCAAGAATTTCTTAGGTTATTGTTAGATGATATAAGCTTAGAATTAAATGAAGGAAATATTAATTTGAAACATTCATTACTAGATATCGATGATAACAAATTAAAAATAGAAAGGAATAAAGAATTTAATGAGCATATTAATAAGAAAGAAAAATCAATAATAACTGAATTGTTTTATCCTAATATAATAACGACTTATATTTGCAAAGGAGCAGATCAAAGTGGAGAAGGTATATATAATTGGGCACCGCAACCCCGATTTTGACAGTGTGTGCTCGGCATACGCATATGCAAAGCTTAAAAATCAGACAGATCTTTTAAAAAAATATATCCCTGTCAGATGCGGACATTTGCCGGAGAGCATGAAGAAGTTATTTGCTCAGCTGAATGTGGAGCCGCCCCAGTAGATCCGTGATATTTATCCGAAAGTCAGGGACGTATATCTGACTTCGGTAGCCGGAGTGGATGCAGACGCACCCCTCAATACGGTAGCAGCCTCTTATAAGGCTACCAATCCGTCCGTGATACCGGTATTTGAAGGGGACCGCTTTTTCGGACTTTTGAGTGTTGATGACATCACAAGCTGGGCTATGGAGGAGCTTCTCAGGAAAGGAAAGATAAATGATATCCCGCGCGTACGTGATATCATGCGTCCCGAAGAGGAGCCCGTATCAGCCTCGGATCTCTTTGAGGAGGCCAAAAGAAGGCTTTCGGCTTCAAAGAAACGCGGACTTGCAGTCATGGATAACGGAAAATTCGTCGGGTTCGTTACCAGAAGATGCTTCTTAAAGTCCCCGAAGAACAATGTCATCTTGGTCGACCACAACGAGGCCAAGCAGAGCGTAAAAGGCATAGAAACCGCCAATGTAGTTGAGATCATCGACCACCACAGGCTTGATTCCGTAAAAACAGAGCTTCCTATATTTAGAGATGCGGAGCCTGTAGGAAGTACCTGCACCATAGTATACAGGAAATATGTGCTGGAGGGCATAACTCCGGATATCGATGCAGCCAAGATGATGCTCGCAGGTATAGTATCCGATACACTGATACTCAGAAGTCCCACCACTACCCAGGTGGATGTGGCTTCAGCACACGAGCTGGCTGACATTATCGGAGTGGACTTAAATGAGTTCGGCCTCAAGATGTTCTCATGCATGGAAGGCCTTAAGAACCGTGCGCCCAAAGAGGCTGTGGAATCCGACTTTAAGACCTACAAGGAAAGAAACCTCAAGATAGGTATAGGACAGTGCGAGTGCACTACCTTAGAGGACCTCGGGGACTACAGGGAAGAGTATCTTGAAGCATTGGAAGACATAAGGAAGCGCCAGGAGCTTGACTGGGCAGTGCTTATGATCACAGATGTACTTCGTGAGCACAGTGTGCTGTTCACCACCGAATTTACCGCAGAGAACCATCTGCCTTACAGCCGGATCTCCGACAGGGTATATGATATGCCCGGTGTAATGAGCCGTAAAAAGCAGCTTCTGCCCGAAATACTGCATGCCATCGCGGAGTAAAAAAATGGAACAGGAATACCCCATACTTCGTCTAATAATTATCTTCAAAGATAATGGCAGTGATAAAGCGGTATCAGTATCAGGCACAGAAAGAAAACGGGTGGAACGATGAA
>JAJJKT010015900.1:0-10547 GCA_023805755.1 Eremoplastron rostratum | reverse complement strand
AAAATGGGGATTTAGGCATTTTAGGTATATTTGGTCCAGATTTTCGAAAAAATTTTGAAGGGTGGTTAGACGCGGGGGGGTTAGAACATATCACTTACATTATTTAATTTATATTTATATATTAATAATATTAATATGGTTTATTCTTATTATAAATATCTATATTATTATATAATTTATCTAATAATTTGACATTATTATCTATTTTAAAATTTAGTCTTTCTTTTATATTTCCTACTAAAAATTTTTGCCTTTCTATTATTTTAATAGCTTTTCTGTGTCTTTCATTTTTTATAGTTTGAGATTTTTTTTTCAGAATTTTATCATAAAGTTCCAATTCTGGCGTGTTTTTATTTCCAAAAATTTTTTCTATTTTTTTTCTTTTATAATCCATATCATTTTCTTTATCTAATTCCCTTTTTGCTGAATTAACTACAGTTTCAGTAGTATTCCTATAATTTTTAAAATTATAAGATTTACTATTATTTATTTCCGTTAAAATATGTAAAGAATTTTCACTTTTTGTTTCATCTTTTTTTTCCTTTTTTTGAGTGCTAAATTTCCTTTTTGTTTTATATATATTTTTATCAGAAAATGAGAGTAAATAATTGAAATTAATATTTTGATTAATATTTTTCAAATTATTAATTCGATTTATATCTTTTTTACTATTATAATTTAACAATTTTAATTTTGGTAGACGAATATTATTATTACTAATTTCTTTTCTATAACTAATTGAATTATCTTGATTTTCCAAAACATCTTGATAATTTTTAAAAGATTTATTTATTAAATTTTGTTCTTTTTTAAACAATTTTGATATTGCCAATTTATTCTTATTAATAAAATTTAAATTTTTTCTGAATTTAACCAAATATTTTTTTCCAGTTAATAAAGTTGGCTTTTTACTCCAATAATTATTACTACATTTATTATTATTAATAATACTATTTATATATTCTTTGTAATTGCTATTTTTATTATTTGGATTTATATTATATTCAAAATCATACATATCTTCACTATTTTCAAAATCAGATAATTTATTTAAGTCTATAGTTTCTGGTTGTTTCATTTTTAATAAAATTGGAGAAATATTTTTGTTTAATTCGGTTGTTCTCACAACTTTCATTTTTTGTTTTTCTTTTTCTAAATTAAATTCAATATAAAAGGGGTCTTGTAATATTTTCGAAGCCTCCTCTTCATTCTGTTTTTTTGAATTTGTTAATAAATTATCTAAATTATGGCCATTTTTAAGACTATTATATCTTTGACTTGATAAATTTATAAAATTATTAAGTCCATTTGAAGCTTTATTTTCGAATTCATTAAATATTTTATTTAATCTAATTCTCTTCCTTATTTCTTTTCGCATTTCATTATTTTTACTCATCGCTTCCGGGATTAATAAATTTATAATTTTGCTTTCTTTTATATCATTAATTTCTTCCATTTTGATTATTTTTTCTTTCTCTTCTTCTAATCTTTTTATTTTCTCTTCGTTTTTAGAAAATAAATTTAATTTTTCTTCTATCATTTTATTTTCTATTTCTTCTAATTTATTCACAAATTCCATTTTTTCTAAAGCATAACTTCTCATCTGACTTATTCCATTATAATCTATATGTTCTTCAACATATTTTAATGATGAAGGAAAATCTACTTTTAGTTTTTTAATATATTTATTTCTAAAATAAATTTGATACCCATCAACATATTCCCTTTTTTCATTTAATTTTAAAGTTCTATTAAAATATTCCTTTGCAATTCCACTTTGATACAAAGTATTCAAATTTATATATGCAAGAACTTTAAGAACTGTACGTATTTGCTTTAAGCTTAAACTTAAAATAATTTGAGGAAAATTAACTTGTGCAGAAATTTGTGGTTTTTTATTATAAGCATTGCTATTCAAAGAAATTTTAACAGCAATATCTAATTGATATAATAAATATTGGTGAGAATCAAATTTTTTTGAATGGACATATAATTCACTCATACAATATGAATAATAGCCTAATTCATTTTTTAAATAATTTCTTAATTCAATTTTTATTTTATTTGAAACTTTAGAAGAAATTAATTTTTCATAATTTAATTCTTCTTCAAAATTAAAACAATCCATATATATAGAAAAATGATCAACCATTGCTACTTTATAATTAATCTCTTTAAAAGGTATCCATTCATCTAAATTTTCTGGAACTAAAAAATCTTCTTTAGTACTTCTGACAATAATTCTATCTAATATTACTCCAGCACAAAAAGGAACATCTTTATATGATATAGTATCATCAAATCTAAAAACAACATCATTAATTTCAATTAATAAATTATTTATAATTTTTTGAATTAAATTTGGTTCTGTTGTAGATTCTTTTGCAAACATTTTCTTTTTTTTTATATTTTCTTGATTTTGCCTTTTAACTTCATCAATTTGAGCAAATAATTGTTCTGTATTTAATAATAATTTTTTTTTATATTCTAAAATATTTTTAAGCTCTTCTTCTTTTTTTAATTTATTAATATTTTTTTGCCTTGCATGAAAAAATATTTTGTTAATTATTACTTTTATTGGATTATCATAAAAAAAGGGCATTTTTAGCTCTATATGCATACTTCCTATATATCCAAAGACAAGTTCCATATATGGTATATTATAATTTTGAAAAACTTCACTTTTAATTTTTAAATTATTCAATTTTATCAATCCAGAAAAAATAGATACATTTGTTTTAGAAGTATCAATTTCCACAAAATTTGCTAAAAATTTATCAAAGAAAAAATTAAGAATTGTGGAAGAAATTTTCACTCGAAATATGTTTATTAAAAAAAGGGAAAAAGAAGATGAAAATTTAAACTTAGAACAAGATGAGTTATCAGGTTTAGAAGATACATATGTTAAATTTTATGCAACAATTAATATTTTAATGACTTCTTTTACAATATATGAAACTGTAACTCAAAATGAGAAAGGAGGATGGGAATTCAAAGATAAATTAATTTTAATTTTAGTACAACTTTTAAAAATTGAAGGAAAAATCCAAAAAGTTGGTTTAATATTTTTGTTAACTTTAGAAAATATAATTATATCTCAGGAAAAAATAAAAAATCCAAATTACAACAAAATATTTTTTGGTGACTTGGCAACACAAGGTAAAATATTATATATAATTTTTGAAATTAATCCAAAATTGAAAAAATCAGATTTAAGATGCAAAGTTTGGTCTGATAGACAAGTATATATAATTTTAAATACCTATACTTTACAATATATACAATATCAAATTTTAGATGTTTTATCTACTACAATTGATTTAGAAGAATACTCTTTATATGCTCAAGACTCTGTATTATTATATATAAAAGAAGGTGTTCAAGATAAATTATTGCCAGGGAATTTTACTCATTCAAATATATCATTAGATGTATGTTTATTATGTCCTGTTATAATTATTCCTGTTGATGTTTTTAATTATTATAATACAGAGTGTTTCTTGTTATCTTTGGGAGAATTAAAATTAAAAAGTGTACTCCCTCAAAGAGTTGAAAATAATCAAAAAGTTGATTATTCTAAAACAAAAGAAGAATATTTAATGTATGATATTTATAGGATAAATTTAATAGGAACAAGAATGTCAACAGTGAAAAATTGTTTAGAAAAATATAACTATGTTGGTAAAGAAACAGTAATTTTAAATGATATAGATTTATTGGTTGAATGTAAACTTTTAATTCAACCAAAAAATCCAAATTTCGATAATATGATAGTTAATATTACAATAGGAAAAATTGATTTTCAATTAACTGAATTTCAAATATTATTATGTATAGAATTTTTGGGAAATTACTTTAAGGAAGGATATAAACTCCAAATAGAAATGGAAAGAAATAAAAAAGAAGAAGAAAGAAGGAAAGAACAGAAAAAGCAAGATGAATTGAAATTACATTTAAGAAAAGAGGATAATAAAGAAGATAAAGAAAAAATTGATGAAAAAAAGAAAAAACTAGAATTAATGGAATATAATGAAAGGAAAAAGAAAGCAGAAATTGTTTATAAGCATTTTATAAATTCTTTTTCTTTTTCTGCATATCATAGAGTAAATCATGAAATAAATAGGATTTTAGAAAATAAAAAAAGCATTGTAGTAAATGTTATTTTAAAACATGTGAGATTTGCTGTAAAAAAAAATTATCCTGATTATTCTGAAGAAGATTATTTAGTATTTGAAATGAATTTATTGAAAGTTGAATGTGATATTACGGAAAATGGTTCTTTAGTAGTTACTGTTTTAGTAAAAAATATTGCTTTATATGATTTTGATAAAGATGAAAAGAAAAAATCAATAATTAATCGCTATTATCAATGCTTAATTGAATCAGCAAAAGAAGATGAGGAAGGAAGATTAATAAAAAAAGAAGAAGAAGATAATGAAAAAGGAAATATTGGTTTTATTGATTATCAATTATTAATAATAGGAGATAAATTAGATAATATAGTAAATATTAATGATTTACATATTATTGCTTCTTTAGAATCTTTATTACATATGTATCAATTTTCTATGTATTATGTGGGCATTTATCTTGATACAATGAAAGATGCTGAAATTATTAAAAATTTGGAAATTGAAAAAAATGAAAAATTAGAAAAAGGAACTGAAAAAGATTTAGATAAGAAAGAACAAATAATAAATGAAGAAAATTATTCAAGAGCACAAAAATACATTATGAAAAATACAGGCGATGCTTTCCTTAAATCTATTAAAGAAAGAGAAATGAATACAAAAAATAAAAACAAATTTAAAGATATTAAATTATTTCAAGAATATTTAAATTTAAAATTTGGTGATTTAAATAAAAAAAATAAAACCATTTCATCAGAAAGAAAAAGAAGCATATTAACAGTATTCGTTAAAATGAAAAATACTAGAGTTAAACTACCTTTTGATCCTAAAAAATTAAAGGCACCTATTTTTAAAATGAATTTTAATTTAATATACAATCAAACATCAACTAGTATATTTACTGATTTTTTCACTTTACCATCAAAAAATATTATAGGTACATTTTTCGAAACTAATACTAGTTCCATGAATACGTCAGTTTCAAATTGCGATTTTGATATGGTATATTTTTTACCATCTAAAAAGCAATATACACGTAATCTACCAGAAGAAAGACTTTTATCTAATTTTAGAATGACATGCTTAATAGATAGTTTTATAGTATTATATTCTGAACAATCTGTAATGATAATAGATGTTATTTTGGAGCCAATTCTCTTTGCTTTTGGAATGAGACAATTCAAAAAATCTTGGGCTTTATATGAAAAATCAATGAATTATTTACAATTAATGTGGGAAAGATATATTCCTTATGTTTATCCAGGTCAAGAAATAACAAAGCCATACACAAAAAGAACTTTAAAGGATGTAATAAATAAAGTAATACGAAAACAAAAATTCAAAAGAGAATTAGATATAAAAAAAAAATTAAGAAATAAAAAGAAAATAGTAAATAAAATTATAAATACTGATAAATTTAATTCCCTATTAATAACAAATGTTAAAAGTGACAAAATAGGGATGATATTTTTTGATAATACTCATATTGGAGAAACTAATGTTTTATTAGAAGTAAAAATGAAAAAATTAATATGTAAATATTTACAAAATTCTAAAGTTAGAGATAAAGAAAATGTCTCTTTTGCTTTATATGAAATGCTTACAGCTGATGAAATCCCAAAGAGTAAATATAATACAAATACTTTATCTATGTATTATTATGTCTTTTTTACAATGAATGCAAATTATTATAATATAATAACTAATAATTTTGAACCCATTATTGAGATGTTTAATACAAGTGTAGAAATGATGCAAGTCGCACCATTTTTTAAAGCAAAAACTTATGTAATAATAAATGATATTATTAATTTCAATTTATCAGCTGATTCTATAATAGCTCTTAATTCATTTATGTTAAGATATTCTCAAAATGAAGAATTATGGGGTTTGCCAAAAGAACTATTAAATCCTTTAAGATTGAGACCGACTGTTAAATATATTATGCATGATTTAAATGAAACGAGAAGAAATGATGATATAATTTTGCAATTTATAAATTTTACTGGAATTAATTTAATATTTTTTTTCGATAGTTATATAAATAATAGAATGGAAATTAAACCCAGAGAAATAATATCTTTTACAAGTAATAACTTATATAGAGCTAGAGGTTTGCATAAACTTAAAAGAAAAGTTGATAGAACTACATTTAGTGTTATTATTAAAGATTCATATCCTGTGGAAAGGATTAATTATAAAAGAACAAATTATAGGCAATATAAATTATTTGTTGAAACATCTCAAAATAAATATGCTCCAATCTATCTCTCAATAAGAGTTGAAGCATCATATACTTATAATAAAGTAAGCTTTACTTCTTCTCTTTCTTTTAGTAATGAAACAGAATTTCCCAAAATTACAATATTAATAAAAAATGATTTAATTGAAGAAAAATCATTCGTAATAACCAGAGGTAATAAAGAATATATCCCTCTGACATGGTTCTTATGCCAAAAGCCTAATTCATCAATATATCTAAAATTTGAACAAAATCAAGAATTAATTAAAATTTGTGATCATGTGACTGATTTAATACCTTCAAAAATATCAGAAAAAGAAATAGAGGAGAAAGAAACACTAAAAAAGAAAATCGAGAAAGATTTCCCTAAAACAGATAATCCAAAATTAAAAAAAATATTAGATATTAAAAAAATGGCAATTGATAATTTAAATAAAAGTAAACAATTAAATTTCAATTTCAAAGAAAAAAAATATTTTTTAAATTTTGATTCTTTCATGTTAGGCTCAAAAAAAAAAGAAACAATTAATGTAGAGAAACGAATAGAAAAAAATAATGAACAAAATAAAGAAAATCATGAAAATTTAGATAATTCAATATTATCTCTTATTTCTGAAAATGATGTTCCTCTACCAGAATATAATTATGAATATAATATATATGTAAGGCCTTCATTTAAAATTACTAATAAGTTACCTTTTATATTATATTTTGTCTATCAGGAAAAAGAATTAGTAATTGAAACCTTAAAAAAAGAAGATATATATGAAATATCTTCTCAAAGTATGGATGATGAAATATTTATAAGAATATATTATAATGGAATTGAATATAAATCTGAATATTTTCGATTAAATGATATTGAAACTGAAAAATATATTTTTTTAAATTATGAAAGTTGTGAATATCCATTGCAATGCCATGTTTTAAAAAAGCCCTTGGAGAATGAAATAGGAAAACCTAAAAATTATTTTCTTGAAACAAAAGGTTATTCAATAAATACTTACGAATTAATTTTCTTTTTTGATTATATAATCAACAACAGACTAACTAAAAATATTTGGATTTGTCCATGTAAAACTAAAATGAAAAAATTAAAAGAAAATGAAATAAATATAAAAAAGCATGAATTAATGCCTTCAAGTTTAAATTTACTATCTTTTCCTGATTATGAGCCACAATTTTCTATAAAAGACGAGAATTCTAATTGGAGTGAACCTTTTAATATGAACACAATTGGAATAGAAGGAATAATTCAATTGAGCAATATTAATAATAATAAAGAAATAAATGAAATTGCAGTTATTATATCTAAAAGTGATTTATATGATTATTCAGTAATAATAATATTTGAGCCAAAATATATAATGATTAATAATTTGGGATTTGATATTATATATAAGCAAGGAATAGAAAATATAGCTCAACAATATACTTTAAAAAAATCGGAATTCAATTCATTAATATATGAAAAGGGTGAAAAACATTTTAAAATAGGAATATATGATGAAATAAATAATATAACAAATTATAGTGGATTGTTTAATATAGAAAGCAATGAAGATTTGGATTTAAAAATTCAAATAAATCCACTCTCTCCAATTTTCAATAAAAATGATATGAAAATTTTTAGTTATGATGGAAATATCTATTATATTTTAATAAGAGTAATTAATCATTCATATGATAATGGAACAGTTTATTTATTATTTTGTCATCCATTATTTCCATATTTAGAAGTAGTAAACAATCTTAAAATTCCAATAACAATATATGAAGAAAATTCAACTAAACCTTTATTTATTAATAATCCGAAAGAAACAAATTTTCCTTTTGCATGGGAAAACCCTGCCACTTATAAAGATGAATTAAAAATAGATATATATGGGGTAAAGCAAAATTTTAGTTTTAGTGTTTTTAGTGAAGGAGAAATTAAAATTAAAGAAAAGGATTTATCTTTAGTATATTCAATTTCGTCTAAAAATAAAACAGAAACTAGAAGCTTTAAAATTGAAAAAACAAAAATGAATGATGCGAGTGATATGACTTTTAAGCATATAATTTTAAAAAAAAAGAAACTTTTCTCCAGTATATATGATTTTATAATTAAGGGATTTGGATTAAGTCTAATAAGTCAGGATTTAAAGGAAATATTTTATATATCATTTTATAATATTAGAGTCAAGTATATCACAAATATATTTAAATCAAAATCTAATATAAGAACAACAACAATGGTAAATTATATTGCTTATATAAATAACTTTCAAGTTGATTATTGTCTTAATGATTCACTAAGAACAATAATATCACCAATATTACAAATTGTTCCTTCTAACGAGCAAATAATTTTAAAGAGTTTAGAAAAAAAAAATATACCTTTAGTTCCATTCTTTGGGGCGAATGTATTAACGAAAACACTAAAAAATTTAAAATCAAATGAAGAATTAACATCATATGAATTAATTCAAGTAGTTCTTCAAAAATTTGAAATGAAAATTGAGCAAAATGAATTAATGAATTTATTAAAAATGTATGATGAATTCATGAAATTATTTGATTATTATACAATTAATAATGAAGAAAAAGGACAAGATAAAGATAAAGAACCTTTATTAGACGTTGAATTGCTTGTTCCTATTAAAAAACTAATGAAAGAGAATGAAAATTCCGTGAGAGTTTTGATAAATTGTCTTGAATTAAGCTCTTTAAAATTCGAAATGTCAATAAGATTAGATACAAAGCCAATGGAGTTTGATATTCCGATAATTATAGATAAAATTTTATCAAGTGTAATTAATGCATTAGGAAGAATATCTAATTGTCCTTTGAAATTTAAAGAGCAAATAATAAAAAATGTATATATGAGTTGGTATGATTTGACTTGGAAAATAATAAATCCATATATAACACAAGGCATAGTTCAGATATATAAAATTTTGGGAAGTTTAGATATAATTGGTAATCCAGTTAATTTAATAAATAATATTACTGAAGGAGTATATGATTTTGTCTTAGAACCAGGGCAAGGAATGAAACAAAAAAATAAAGGATTAGGTTTAGGGGAAGGAATAGCCAAAGGGGTTGGAAGTCTTGTTTCAGGTGTAGTTGGAGGTGTATTTGATTCTCTTCAAAGAATTACTACTACTCTATTAGTATCAGTTCAATCAATTGCTGGTAGGAAAAGGCAAGATATTTTATATGAAGAGCAAAATGAGCCAGATAATTTTTTAAGTGGATTATATCAAGGAGTTTGTGGATTTGGGTCTGAAATAGGAAGAGGAGTATATAATATCTTTACTCAGCCTTGCAATAATGCTAGAGAAAGTGGTATGCCAGGTTTTTGTAATGGTTTATGCAAAGGATTGATTGGATTAATTTTATGTCCTTTTTCAGCCGCACTTAAATTGGTTAGTTCTATATCTGCTGGAATTAAAAATTCATGTTTTGGTTTAAGTGGGAGAAAAAGATTAAAAACTGAAAGATTTAGACATCCAAGGATTATATTAGAAGGAGAAGAAAAAATTCATCCTTATAATGAAAATAAAGCAGAAGCAAAGGAGATATTATTTAATTTAAACAGAGAAGATACAGATAATATTTTATATGCAGAAGATTTTATTTGCGGTGACCAAGGTTTTGGAAGAAAGTTTTCTACTGTAATTCTAACAGATAAAGCTATTTATGTAGTTTATAATACTAAAAAAATTATTTTTGAAGAAATCCTAAGAAATATTAAAACAACATTTATTCATTTCATTGATAATAATTATGTTATAGCATTCAAATTATTAAATGGAAAAACACGAGGATTTAAAATTAATAAAGATTTTTCGAAAGTTCCGACTGAATTATTTGACTTAATTGATCCTGCTATAAAAAGAGTTCAAACAATGCTTATTTTATCAAAAACTTCTAATCTTCCAAAGAGAGAATTTTTAGGAGAAAATCAACCAAAAGAAGGAGATATTGATATTTCAAGTTATGCTGGAACTATTACATTAGATACATATAATTCTTTAAAAACTTTGAATAGTAAAGTTTAAAAGGCTATAGAAATCATTATATTCAATTATTTAATATAAATTTTTTTCAAAAAATAGAATTTAATTATTAATATTATTAATAAAATTTTATTATAATTTTTATTTTTGTAACATTAAATATATGAAAAA